>JAQIXS010002208.1:0-24117 GCA_034700785.1 Rossiulus vilnensis
GCAGCAGAAAACCCTGCCAAGTAAAAAGGTAGGGATGAGCTCTATGCTGTTTACTTCAGGAATTAAATACCTGCTTTTCCTTCTTGTTAGGCTCAATTTTGCTATATTGACTTACATCGATAAATTAGTTTGTCAAAACCGATCACCGATTTGTCAGTAGACCTTAGGTCTGATCAGGGTGTCTGGCCGCCTGAAAAACCTGGAAATGTCATGGAAATTTATTCTGCGCCTGGAAACCAACTGTTAAGCTAAAAAAGCCATTATAGATAGATGTTAGTCATTACTTAGTTAAAAACCGAGTTACTAAGACTGAAATACTTTAGTGCTAAAGGTCTGTGACATACTCATCCACTCTAAACTTGCCGAATGATTCCACATGGTTTGGGAATTTATGAAATGTTGTTTGGAAACCTAGTATTGTCAGGGGAATTTGATACTGGATTTGGCAAGACACCCTTTCTGATGCAACTGACGATAAATGTAATCTTTTTCTCCGAAGGAAAAAAGCAGGCTTACCCTGACGCCGAAGAAGCGCCAGTCCAAGCGAGATTTGCGCATGGCATCGCCTGCCGTCCACGGAAGCAGCGGGTCGTCAGTGGTGTGCACATCGAGCTTCGATATCATCGGCTTTGCTGCCATCAACTTGAAGACGTTGCAGCGAAAAAGCTGGGTCCTGGAAAAGGTAAGCTGATGCGAATGGAGAATTGCGAGCGAATCGCCTGTTCAATCAGTTAGTTCGATTCTGAAAGATTGTTTTTCGCCTGTTGTGCGTAGTGTCCACATAATTCTCCCCTGGAGGGGAACATCCTCATGAAAGTGCAGTGTCATACGGACATAAGAACCTCCGAGGAACAGGGATTTTTGGTAAGTCTTGGTTTGCAGTTGGCATGTTTCTAGAAAATTAAAGTAATCCATGATTTTGACCATCGGTCATGATTTCATGACCAGTGGTTTTCTTCACAACAAAGGCCGAGTTTTGTATTAAAAAGTGCAGTAGCATTAAGATGCGAATCTTTAAGGTCAATTGATGGAAATATTGCCGAGTTTTTAACAGTTAATTTCGAAGATATCAATATAAAAAAGTGTTTTTATTTTTATATAAATACGTCAATATTCTTTTTACAAATTAATAAACATTTATCTGTAAAAACTACTAGTTTGTAAAGTATTTTCTGAGAAATGTTCATAATAATAATTTAAAATAAAATATTTTAGCAAAAGTTTTGAAATCATTTTTGCTGCTCTCAATGTGTGTGGTTATTGCTAAAAAAAAAATGAAATTTATGAGTTCCTGTTATCAAATTTTGTATTATTTATTTTCATTTTAACCAGGTTTTTTAAACGCAAACACTGGGCTTGAGTAAACTTATTCAGGAGGTCAACCAGAGACGTTTAAAAACCTTTTATCATTTTTGCTGTCCACTTTTGTATCCTAACAGACAATGTTCGAAGATGTTGGTGGTTTCGGTGCTTGGCACCGTCGGTGGTTCAATCTGTCCTCTCGCTATGTGTCCTATTGGAAATATCCAGACGATGTTAAAAGAAAGGTATGGCATTTACAAAAAATTGAAATATGATTTTATGAGAAGCTGAATTCTGATAACTAACATCTTAAACGTGATTTTCAAACTCGAGGATCCAATAGGTACAATCGATCTTTGCAAGTGCATCACGCCCGAGGTCGGTTTGGTGTCACGTGACATCTGCGCTCGTCCTCACACCTTCATGCTTCTTACCGTAAAGCCACCCTCCAAAAATGAAGAAAACACCCTGGTTTCTCAGAGTTACAGCTCTTACACCGTGAACAAGTAAGGCTTTTTAATTTTCTGAAACTTTACACATGCATTAGTTTTTTTTTTTTCAAGAAATCTTTTGCGTATTTATTTTTGACGATGTTTGCTTCCATTCCTTTTAAGGATTTTGTTGTCTGCTGATACGAAGGAGGAAAGAATTTCGTGGTGCCGGCAATTAAACCGTGCCATCGACAACGTTAGGTCCTGGGATCCAGAAGCCCTGCGACCGATCCCTAGTGACACTACAGCTTGAAAATAAATCGCTGAAATATTGCTCTGTTATCGTTGCTAGAGCGCCTTAGCATATTAATCCTTTTATTATATTGTGTATTTTATAAATGTGTAGGAAAATAACTGCTGCTTGAAATTGACGCCATGTTTACTGCGAGGATGAGTCGGTAAGAATTTTTAAAAAAAAAAATGTTATACGGGCTTTGGGTTCTTTATAATCGATGGCTCATTTTATCTACTTAATTATAATTAAAGGCTCATTGTATTATATATGATTTGGCTTCTCTCGATATTCATTATTGCGTTTCTTTATCAAATTTTGTCTGTATAAGATGTGAATTCTATAGAAAAACTGTATTAAACTGCATTAAATGGATTTGACTTTTATTTTTCAAAAGTGTTTTTTTACAAAAATATGCAAGCTGTGAGGGCCTCGCAAGAATTATACTGGTGTTAGTAAGATTTTTTTTCTAAATTTTAAATGTAGCATATATAAATTTTTTATTATATATATATAATATGGGGAAAACGGAGAATTCTAAATGGTTTTACTGGAGTTTTCCTTCTGGGTGTATGTACATATATATACATACACATGCATATGAAAATAAATGTTCTAAAATCTATGACTAGTGATAAATTTTGGAAAAAGTTTGCCTATTGCATTTCTTCACCTATTAATATTTCCAAGAAAATGTAGCGTACATATTGTGAAATTCATGGCTTAGGATCTCAATGGTCAATTATTTTTCTTCAGCAAGTAATTGTAAAGAAATAAAAGCTAAATTCATTTATTTCTGATTAATTTCTCCTTCAGCGTTTCCATTATCTATGCGCTGTTTAATTAAGTTTTTTTAAATAATTAACGAAATTGTAGGCAACGTGGCCTGGAAATCAGGGAAATTAGCATTTTTAAAAGCTTGGACACCGTGTTGATGCAAAACAAAATAAACATAGTTTATAAATTAGTCATTTATGTGATAGCTTTCAAAATTGGCGCTGTTGAAATTGTGGTGCATTAATGCATTCCTAGATGGCGTCACCTTTCCAGTCGTTTAAAATTCGGATTTCGCACGAAGTATGGGCGAGAGATGGCGCCACCTTGCTCGTCGATATGCGCGGGCGCTCCTATTGGGTAGGGTGTTGTTCGCTTGGTGTTTGTGCGTTTGAAATCGGCCAGCATTTTAGGCGAGGAAAAGTAACACTCGGTAAGTGCTTTCGTTTAATTTCATCCATTTTTTAAGCGCGGCGAATCGGGCGACAATCGCGCCGGATTGCGAACGTTTAGTCGTGCCCAGGAATTCCGTTTTCGGTCACTTTTGGTTCCCCATCAGTCGTAAGCCTAAAATTCACGGGTGGGGTAAGGTACGGTGCGGTGCTGCTTTACATGTCGGGATGCCCACCTTGCGAATCCAGAGAATGAGTCATTAAAACTCATTAAAATAATGGGGGATTCTGTTACGGGGATGTGTCATCGGAACACGTTTTGTTCTTGGACCCTTCGTTTCATGGGTGAGTCCCAACGATGTTGGAAAATTATGATGAGGAAGATTTGGCCAAAAATATTGAACGGTTTCGGTGTACCTATTGGAGTAAGGACAATAGGACCTTGATTTTTGACTGTTCAGATTGCATGATTTTAAGCGTGTGCTCAGGTTCTGCAATCGTTTCTGTTCCATAGGAATGCTCGTTGCTCAATCGATTTATGAGTTTTGAAATTAATTTAAATTAAACTTAAAAAAATGCTAGCTTCGCGAATGAAGCAACTTACTTATGACGCTGTTGCTCAGGAAATGACTTACCTGTAGGCCTATTTTCGGTGCCACACCTTGGAAATTCAATTTCGGAAACTAATTACTAGCCCGGCCTCATAAAGTTATATTTGCCGAGAAGGACGTAATTTGTGCGCGGCATTACTTCGGGAATATGGTTATTAGAATTTAGTATGACATTTCAGCAGCGCACAGAAGGTAATTTCTGATGAAAAGGGTTAAAAATGGTTAGTAAACATATTTGGGCGGTGATGCAGTCTGTGGTTTTTTTTTCTGGTAATAAAATTGTTGTGACTAACAGTGGCTTGCGCGATTTTTCAAATCCAGCGTCTGGTGGCTGCCGAAAACTAGTGTCAGAAAAGGTGCAAACCTGAAGATTTTTTAAAGTTTAGCACTTAAAAATGATGTACATGTATTGCGCAGATGACCAGTATGGACGTCCCCCGCGCGCTTTAATCAGTTTAATGCTAGGCAATTCAGTGGCATAGTGTCAACGTAGGACAAAGAGGTAATTTATCGCGAATACAACATAACACAAATTCTTGATTTATGAATTTTAATTCACAGGGCCGTCCATAAATACCATAGGGGACGACCCCTATTAGTCAATTTAATTCAACTCAGTTTCCTACTTTCAGCAAAGATTTTCCTTATGGTAGGGGTTGTAATCCATTTGATCATCATTGTCTAACTGAATTTCTGTCTATCATTTGGAAGAGAATTCCAACGTCTGGTGGCATGCAATAAAAAAGACCATTGGTAGCCTATGGATCCGAACGGATTGCTCGGATTTCCATGCGTGGTTTTCTACCACTGCGTTGGTTTCGTTTAAAGATTTCCTCCACCAAATTAGTATTCCCAGGCAAAGTGAGTTTAGAGTAAGCGTAAAAGTATGAATCGTATGGACGACCCTCGTGCACATTTCTTCGGTGTTTCGCTGCCGTAAACAACCTGCTGATTTGCTTTTACGAAGACCGTTTTGCTTCTTTCACGAAGGACAAATGACACGTGAATTATTAAACGCCTGGCGTTTTATGCTCGGACGAAGTCACTTTCGCATCAATTTCGTCTGCATTAGGGACGTTTTGTCTTTCTCTCTTCTGTCTCATCGAATTCAGATTCAGCGAAATGCGAGCCTTCGAAATTCTTAGAATGTTCACAATCGACATTGTTTTTATGGCAACATTTATTTGCGAGTTTATTTTATATATATATATTTATTTATTTTTTAATAAAGAGGATATTTCCAAATGATACAAACTAACCCAAACCCTAGTGGACGACCTACTCTGCACGGGGAAAAATCAACTAAGCAATTATAAATAGGTTTTAAAGCAAACATGTGTCAGTTTTGTGCATGTTGGGCATCTTTTTGAATTTTGGGAGGACGTTATTATATACTGTCAGAGTAACACACGCGTTCTCATTGGCTGAATTTGTAACCTAACCTTGAAAAGGTTCCAGGATAGATTTTGAAAAAAAATTCCAAAATGACGCGTCTGGATTATTACTGTCATTACACGAAATACTGACTGATTTGTTGAAGTTGAATACTGACGAATAACGGATATTTGCGACAGTGATATACTGACAAAGCTATCTTCAACCTAACCTTCAAAAATTTTATTGGCTGAATTAGAAAAGTTCGAGGATAGGTTTAAAAAAAGATTCCAATATGGCGCGTTCCATTTCACGCGCATTCCATGGAACGACTTCCTTTCATTTTTTTTTTTTGAAAAAACTGGCTCATTTCATTCGCATCGATTATTGAAATTTAATCGCTGTAAGCACATGGCCTGGGACCTAACCCTTTAACCAGACACGTCGATAAACCGGGCGTTGAACTGCAAAGCGTTGGATCCTTCGTTTTGCGAAAAAATCCCATTCGAATTCCCGCATCCGTGGAATGTGCAGGGAATGGTTTCCAAAGGGGTTTTTGGCAGCAGCGAAGGAAGATACAGATCCATGTATCGTTAGGGGTGATCGTACAGCAACGCTTCATTCAACCCTTATTATATGCGCTTAAAAAAGGTTGTAATTTTGCTATTTATGCACCGCTAGGTTTTCGTCCCATTATCTCTTTTAACGCGCTCACATTCTGGCAATTTCTGGGCTTCCTTCCTTCCGCTCGCACCAGAAGCATTCGCTTTAATTTCGTCCTGGACGCTATTTTCCGAATTTTTTTTTTTCCCATCTTCTTTTTCCACGGTCTTTTCTACGTTAATTGGATCCTTTAGGACCGTTTACTGCTGGCTTCTGTGCCTGGGGAATAATGCGCCTGCAGAGATACAGCCTGTATTAAGCCGTTTGGAAACCTGGAGTTGCGCAAGACAGGAAGGCTAGGCCAGGTGGATTTGGACTAGGAAGCAGAGCGGAAAAAAACTGGTCTTCGGAGACCAACTCTGTTTTTGCCCACTAAAAGGTAGCGAATTGAACTCTTGGTCTCTCAATATTCAATCTGCCACTACCTGGATTTGGTTTTTAATAATTGAAACACTCGGATTAAGGCTGATCCAAAAGGATGCCCACCTTGCAAAAAATTACTCCGTTTTTGCTTCAAGTGCTTATTATAATTGCTAATTTTATTTGTTGCCTTGTGGAATTCGTTGTATGTTATTTAATACAACTTGAAAGTGTCTAGTTTATTCATAACAGGGTTCGTGCGCACCTGTTAAGTCAGGGAAGAGAAAAATGATCGGGGGAATTTCCGCTTTTGCTCGAAAGTCAGGGACAGTTTCGTTTTTCCTCGGAGATCCAGAAAAATCAGGGAACTCCGGTGGAAAAATCAGATATCAGTACAAATATGCTGATATGTGGGGATATTAGTAGAACGTTGAGTGATATAAACAAACATATTGATACCAATAGTCCGATTAACCACTGGCACTTTACAGGTAGTGATGTCACTATAAAATTATATATTTCAATAAGCATACTGGTGTCAGTAGTCTTAAAAAAATCACGGTATACGTGTATAGTGATATCAGTATTCAGTATAAAATCATATAGGCATACTGATCTTTTCACCACGGAAATCCATTATTAACATGCATTGAATTTTGAGTGGCACTTCTACTGGAAGGTGCTCTAGGTACTAGGGAATTGTTTATAAGTATTAATATTTTTGTTTATTTCACTGATAAAAAAATGCAATTGCTCAGAAATTACTGGACCTGAAAAATACTGATAGTTTGTTACTAATAAATACTGTATTTACATTGATGATTTTGCCATAGAATTTATTTTCAAAAGGTCAAGAAAATGTACTCGGGCTGGTCAGAGAAAACATTTCCTAAATATTAGCATGTATTAGATTTGAATTATCATCTTATCTCCATATCACATATCGCGTCCATTGGCAAAAATGACCTAAAAAGACTTCATGGTTACATTTTTGCTACAGTCATCGCACAATTCTGTCATTGATTTTAAGCTCCCAAATCCTGCAAACACCGTGCAAATGGCCACTTAGCGTGTCCAAGATGTCGTGACAACAATTTTGGTGAATTTTGAGAATAGCTAATGCCGTTCGTTACACCATGTTCCCTCAAATCCCCTGCCTTTAAATATTCACGCGTTCCCGTGAAATATCGCGTACTTTTGAATAATGCCAAACTAGGACTAGGAGGTTGCGTTTTATTCAGCAACAGTTTTCGTGCCTCCATCACATGACCTGCGTGGTTAAATCGGGCGTGAAACAACAAAAACGAAAAGCACCAAACCACCAATGCACGCCACCACTCCATGGGGGTTGGCCGAATCTACCGACTGCACCTCCGGCATGTTTTGTTTAGCAAACGCTCAATTTCGCTTCCTGTTTTAGTTGTTTAATTACCCTCGTCTGTATTTGCCCCCTTTTGCTTTCGAATTCAAACCTATCGTCAGCAAAGATTTGCCATGTGGTAGGGGGTGGAATCCATCAATCAAGCCGTGTTAATCATTTTTTAAAATTAGTATTCACCTTGATGGTCACCATCATCATCATTGCCACACTGAATTCGTTAGCTTAGGGCTATCCTTTGGAAGAGAATTCGAACGACTGATGGCGTGCAAGAAAAAAAGACCAATAGTGTGGATCTGTACAGATTACCAAGATTTCTATAAGTGGGCTTGAGTGTAAGATTTTGCCACCCCGGTGGTTTCCTTTAAAGATTCCCTTCACCAAATGACTATTCCCATGCAAAGTAAATTTTGTCATAAGTCCCATATATTGAGTCTCCCTCCAGTCTTGATGGCCGTGTTTATTCCACTGGAGAAACGCTCTCATCTCGCTGGTATGTCAAATTTAACCAGTAACGTATCTAGCAGCTCTACGAGTTCCTGCATTAGACCATACCCCAGTGCATATCGTCTATGATCGTGTTTCCTAAATATTTTACAGAATAAACAATCTTTTAAATTTTTGATGGGATTTAGTGACTAATAAAACCTCATCGGTTATTGTTGTTGATTTTTCTGTGACTAACAAAAGTTAAGTGGCAGCGAAGTTTGGTTTAACTAACGTCAACATCGTCCTTCTCCAATATCGATGTCAATGTCTGTCCGCCTCATCTTCATTGTTTTTTCTTTCCTCCAATGATATCAATTGCGGTCAACTAATGAATCCTGCAGAGGCAACTTCCTCCTCCAAAGACTGGAAACCTTGCGAGAAAGTGCCTCCAAGTGGAAGGGAGTTTTACGTCCTTAATGGGCATCCCCATTTTACGCAATTTCTTTTTTCATTTTGCTAAATGTGCTCTTCTGGGATTCGGCTTCCATCTGTAACTGTTCTTTCCAATTATCAGTTTGTTGCCAAATTGCATTTTTATTTAATCCAACTCCCATCTTTGCAAATTATTACTGGTTGATGGGTGGCTGCGCGTTTGGCTCCCCTGACACCTGCTAGAAAATTACCCTCAGGAAGAGCTAATTGAGCCTTTTCATCATGCTGGGTTTTTGAAAGCCAAGGTCTGTTTAGACCAGGAGTCATCAACCTATGGCCCGCGGGCCAGATCCGGCCCGAATCGGAACATAATAGACATTTCAGTTGAACTACGGATGTCTATATGGTGTTGCAAAACCTGGATTTGGATAAAAAAAAACTTGGGATATGTTTATATACTGATGTTAGTACATCACTATGTATAGTGATTGTTTAGACTAATGACATCAGCATGTTTAGTGAAATCTGTGACAATTTTATGGTGATTTCAATATATATATAGCGACATATAATAATTTTTTTTTGAGAACTAAGAAACGTCCACAAAAATCAATCTCTGGTCATCTAGTTTCTCGATAAAAAGAACGTTGTCCTCAGCTCAGTATGCCCCTTCGCAATTGATGCTCCTCTACATGAATGTTAATATAAAAAAAAACATTGAGAAGCCGCTAAGCGATGACGTATATCGTGGCGTGCCAATTGGTCATTACCGTCCGTTGAAACATGATTAGTTTAGCTTCGCTATTAAATCTGTGCTAAAGAAGAGTCTATTAGGACCCCTCAGGTCCGTTGCAATTACCCCTTTACGGGGGAGGGGGTGTGAGGAGGACACTTTTGCACACGCATCCTAATCGGCCATTTGCGTTAATCGTAATTGTTGTCAAACAAGAAGCACGAAGAAGCAGAAAAAAAAACATGAATAACGGCTGTTATGATTACGATAATTTTCGTCGTTATTTCACCCTGGATTTTCACCGCACCCTACCAACTCCTACCCCTCCGTGGCACGTGCCGGCTGGGATTTCCCTCAGACTCCCAACCTTTATCCCCATATGTCTGTTTTGTGTGCTTTTTTTTTACTCGGGTTTACTTTCTTGTAAAGATCTCTTCATTGACTTCTTGCCGTTTATTTTGGCAATGATATCTCGAGTGGTACTCGCCCTTATCGTGGTAACGCTCGGACGATCCTTCATTGCTTTTTAAAACGTTTTAAAAAGTCCATCAAAACAGTGTAAATCCCTGGTGGGAAGCGTGTTTACGTTTGCGAAGAACCTGGAGTGATTCTTGGACACGTTTCTCAGCGGATTATCAGCGATTGATGGTGGCCAGGACAAGTTCTTGGCCAATTGCCGAAAATGAGCCCCACAAAAAAGTACGCTGATGGGTTTTTAAATGCATGTATTCGTTACTCTCACCCTTCCTACTTTTCTGACGAAATTCTACAGTAATTTTAGGCAATCAAGGGGCATTTTAAAGTGTTTTAAACTGTTCGCAAAATGACCTATTGCGATTTTAAATTCGAAATCTTGTTGCTGAACAAAATGCATTTATTTTGTCAATATTTTTAACACCCTGAATGAGTAACATATTACGACTACTACTGCGTTACTCGTTTCAGTATTGCATTTCTGTCTAATTCGATGCATATGTCGTTGAATATGTTTTTGGGGCGGTCCAAAAGAGGGAGATGGAGATGGGACCCATGCGAGTGACAACGTTGATTAACAGGGGTGTGGGATGTGATGACAGACGTTTTTATTTAGTGGATTTTGGCCAACGTCTTGTCAGTTTCGCAGTTCGCATCCATTCATTTCTGTCGCTGGTCCCATCTGCTGCCATTTTTTTTTGATTGCGCTCATTCAGAATGAGCGAGGTTCTGAGTGCAATTACTCTTTAGGATCGAGTAATTAGTTAGCAATCAAATTCCGGTCTTTGCTGTAGCGCACCGTAATTAAGAAAACATGTAATACCGACATAATTGGTGAATGAAACCAAAGATCCAGCGTGGTTGCTGATGTTGCAGCTAATGTGTGATGGCACCCGCAGTGGCGTCACTTGGCACGTTCGTTGCGATGGAAACCGACCTGCGAGTTCTATTGTATGGAACGTCATTAGGTTCTATCTTGTAGAATGTGGCCATATTTGGCCGTTCAGCCTGTTTAGCTGTCTTTTAAACGTTTATTAAACAGGTCGAAGCTCTGTTAGGGTGTATTAATATTTCATCCGTAATTCATTATCGGGATGCGTGTTACCTGATCTTTTCGATAAGGCAATTTTCTGAACGTTTTTCGACGTCAGGGATACTGTGTCATGGCCGACGAAGGTGACTGGAAGAAGTTCTAATGTGGGTTTTGTTATTCGCTAGGATTTGAAGTAGGCCTAAGGCATCATATGTAATGAAAAGACAATGAAACAGAAAAGGAATTAGTTTTTGCTCGTAAAGTACACGCAGCGACATGACACATAAAATTGCGATTCGCTTTTCTCAACAACGCCCGTTTATCCTTAATAATTATGCTAAATGCGTTCTCATAAACGCTGGTTAAAACTAAACAGTGAATCACTGTTTGATATACATGTACATGCACTGTATTTTGCCAGTTGATAGTGAAATTGCAATTGCGCAAAAATGAATTTGACCTTTTCCTTGGTAAGATTCATTTGAAGGAACGGAGTTTCACAGGATTGTGATGTTCAAGCGCAGCATCGTTGGGATTCCAAGGTGGCAAACAAGTCATAAAAATGCTTTAAAGTAATATGTCCTAAATGTCCCTAAATATTCATAAAAGTCCTAAAAATGCTTTAAAACAATTATAAAAGGTTTGAAACCTTTTGTTAATGTTTCAAATTAGTACAAAACCATGTGCGTTGCGTTGTGAAACAGATGCAGTTTGACAATACTACCTTTAAATTGGTAAAAGTGCAATGGAAAACATTTGGAGAGAAAATTTGATTTATTCGAATGTAGAATTTGCCCTATTAAAAAGGATTGCTCAAAAATAAAGATGAATTAAAACCGAATTAAAAACGAAGATGAATAAAGAAAAAAATCCTAAAATAGTCCTAAACTTTAATTTAAAACGTTTTAAATTATTATTTGCCACCCTTGATTCTGCGCAGCTTGGTTTCACTTTTGCCATTATTGTTAGTGGGTTTCATTGCAATGTTGACGTAATGTGGCTTACGCTTGGTAGTTTTCCCACCTGGCCCTTGGGTTTTCGTAAAGACCATCTGCCCTCCTGACCCCTCGTTGGTGCTCCTAGGGTCTCAGGCTCGTGTCCACGATTTCAATAGCGTTTGTACGACTGAATTAAGCATAAAAGCAACGCAAACTGATCCTGTAGAGTTATAGGATTCGGGTAGAAAAGCGGAGAGGGTCGCTAAATAGATGGGTGAGAATGAAACGGACATATGGCCAACAATGGGAAGGATCAGGGGTTAATGGCGAGCTATTTTAAACCAAACTTTGGCAACCTGAGGCTGGGGCTTAGCTGCTGTTGTTATGCAGGGTTATACTCATGCGGACCGTGCAATTGATGTAAATGCAACAATCCTGTAGTTATTTATATACATATAAATTAGATGTATGGGTTATGATTTCTTTTGCTGCTTCGCTTTGCTATTGTTGCAGGGCTAATTGTGTAGTTGCAACATACCGCATGAAAGCGGTTAAAAATTAGTAAAAGCTGGGAAATATCACCCCTGAAATTGTTCAAAATGGTTACCCGCAATGTAGCTATTGTTACATAATTGAAGTTTTTACGTTTGAATTTTATATGAATTTTCTTTTGCTTTATCGAATATGCTGTTTGTATAAAAAAATAAATCAGTTCATCGTTTTTTTTAAAAATCCTGTTTGGCTCACTTTTGGGACACCGTGTAGTTGCTTTAGCATCCCTTAAAGATGATCGATATCTTGTCTTGTGGTTGTTATTTTACACTAGTCTAGATAAGCATCTTTTCCAGTCCACTTAGGTTTAAAATTTCCAGATACTCGATACAGTGTCCTCTTAAAGGTGGACAAGCTTTTGTCACATGGTTTTTGTTACATTTAATACGTTTGAGGAGTCTGTCTTTGTGTCCATAAGGTGAATAATCCTGGTGCATTTTCATTGAGGTTGAATGCCCCATTAGGGTCCCACCTGTTCGTTTTTTGCTGCCTAATCTTGGAGAAAATCTATAAATATTTCTTATATTATAGGAGCTATATCGGCCCGCCCTTAGGTGCGACACATTATTGATTACTCGCCTCTCCTCCCATGATGCTTTGCATGCCCTTTGTTGACTGTAAGCAAGAGACGACATAAACCCACGGTCCACATCCTATTTGTGTTTCCAACGCAGACATGCAAGTGTAGTCGACATAAACCGCAGTCTGGACTCCTAAACCACGCTAGCCGCGGGTTTTTTAATTGAAATTCTTGGTCTGACCACGTCGCCAACGTGATTTGGGTTTACTTTCGCCGATTGCCTTCTATGCGATAGGATTCGTGATCGATATTTTCATTGGTAGTTTTTGTAGGATGGTCTTATTAAAGATGCAATCAGTTTGCATAAGATTCCATTAGGCGATAACTTTTTAGTGCTCATTTTGTGCTTACATAAACTACCGTCAAGGGGATTGCGAAGATGTTCGTTGGCAATTTTTGTACCAAGAATACAATTGGTGTGATTTTAGTCGATTTTGTCAGTGGGGAAATAGAATCTGAATTTCAGAGTTGTTTTCGGTGTTTTCGGAGTCTGGGAAATTGGAAAGACATGAGATTGAGATTGTCAGGGAATACTGATTTATTTTGAAAAAGCCCAGGGAAATTCAACATCAGTCTTAAATTTTAAGGGTCTACTGACACTTTAAGTGTTTCAATACTTGTTTTATTCAATCTTCCTTATTTTTTTAATTGCTGCGGTTAATTAGTCCTGTTCAGACACGCGCGAATCACTCTGATGAAGAAGTTCTTGAGAGATCCACGCCTTGATGATCTCTTTATTTTTTCCCCAAACATTGACGTTTCACCTTTATCATCCTCCTAATCAATTGAAGTTCGACAAAATCTGAGCTATTTAGGAATGGCTCACCTGCTTATCCGCTTTGCGTCGATGATTTCCCTTCGCCTGTGACTTTTCAGCTATTTTTGAAAAGGGATTTTCAGACAATTTCGACTTATCCCAATTTTCTTTCTCGACTCTGACTCTGCCGTCGTAAATATCAGTCGGAATATTTTCGAAGCATTTCATAATCCGTCGCATGGGAGAAAATCAAATCAAAAGTGGAATTAAAGCGGAAGTCTCCTTTACCGCTATTGATTTTTTGCAGCTTTTCTATCAGCTCTAGGTTTTCGCATTTGGAAAAAAAATCATTTTCGTACGCAAAGAAACGTGTTGTTACTGTCAAACTGGACGGCTTATTCTCAAGGGGAACAGGCGATATTTAATGCAGTATCTTTATTATTTAGTTAGGAGTTCTAAACAAAGAAAAAGTGATCTTTACGGGATCTTTTACTAGGTTGGCAGTAAACACAAGACTTAAAGACTTCTGCTCTGTTTGGACCATTCAAACCTTGTCTTTCACTTTGTTTTCAAACCTTGTAGAAATCCTCAACATCTGAGCCCTTTATCATTTCATTCAAATAAGATTGCTCAAAATCAATAAACCAGATGTGGCCCTAAAAACGAAATACGTGTAGGATGGTTTCATATCGAAACGGGTTTTGGAAAAATATTTGGAAAAATGTTTGATTTAATCTCTCATTCGAATAGTTTTCCAGAACGATGATGACATACATATACGTTTTGTCTCTCCTATAAAATTTGAAAAACTGGAGATATAACCCCTTTTCCAAATGACCAATTTAATTGCTCCTCTTCAGCACTTGTAACCTAAGCTCCTCGGTTTTATAGCCACATTTTTGTGAATCTGTTTTTTTTATTAATATTGTTACCTATCAGGACGTTTTGGTTGTTTTCAAGTTCACTTGACTTGGCGTTGCAGATGGCGCTATCTGTCATCCCCTTAATCTGGGTGCCAATACCAGACACGGTCATTACTGGGGTGTAATTAGTCTCGGGTTGCCACCCAACGGTAGATAGAGGCAGGGGGCGATATTTGGCCCTGGGGTTTATTGTAGTTTTATTCCCGTCTCCCTGACAATTGCTTTCAAAAGACTCCTGATGGACAAACAATGTCGTGGAGGAGACGGAATATTTATGAACTGACTGACGGTTGGGATCTCTGATCCAATTTGTTGATAAGCCAAAGGCTTGCTGCACATCATGTGCTTTTGTCCATTTTCAGTTGACCAATATTTATTGGACGATTTTGTGGGGACTTGGGGACGTTTCCCTTTCATATTCCCTTTTTTGGCCTTTCGTTATGCCATCCGAGCATTGTTGCGTTCAGTCGTTATCTTTGGTTTAATAATCATTTTGGATAGTTTGAAAACAATAATGAGTGTTTTTTATGAGACAATTTAGCCCTCGATTTATTTATCTACTTGAAACACGAGCAATTTGTTGTTAATCTACGAGCGATTAAAACCGAAAAACGTGTTTCTTAAATTGATAGCATTGTTTAGTATGGTCATTAAACATGTTAGTCATTGATTTTGCATTACAGATGTCTTACAGACACAATGCTTCGATCGTGATAATGAATGTCACATTTTGTTCGTGACATTAATTCATTGTCGCAGTGAAGAAAGTAGTACCTCGAAGGTCACGTGATAATAAATTACCTTAAATGATAAATAGAGGGTGAATGGACCAGTCGTGAAAAATACACTCACTGACCTCTAGATAATACCCTTCACAATATCGTAAATGAACCCCTTTGGGTCGTTAAAAAATGGCGGCACAATAAATGAGAGATTTCGTTGAATTATAAATGATATAACATTTGCGTTGCATGTTGTACATGCATACGTAGATTAATTAATTGCGACAGAGTACGGTGTACACTAAAATGAACGCAATTCTCATGGGAGGTTTTTATTATTTTACGTACATGTAAATGCAATACAGTAACAGGTAGGCATGTGTATCCTCAAATGGATACATCTTTTTTGGAATGGCCCGGGGCTTATTGGGAACTGCTTTTTGCATATGACTGGGGCGCTTTAAAGACAGGTGGGTTTATTAACTTTAAACGGCAAAAACATATCTTAAACGTCATCTCTAATAGCGTTTTTCATATTAAAACGATGTTCATATTATGCAAAGTTTCAAACTAATGTTGAAAACCAACATTTATAATAATGAAAAACTTGTTCTTCCAATAATATGCTAGCTATGCGTGTACATGCAGTATGTTAAAATAACATTAAACGTTGTTGCTAAATGCCATTATAAAACTACAACGTAAATCTTTGGAAAAATATTCTAGTATTTTTTTTAATTTTAATTATTTGAAAAAGCTGCATTCTCATGATAAATTGGTGGGTTGGTTTGTGGTATTTTATCGCGTATTTCGAATGACCCTACTAACCCTTGGACCTATCTGGGGTTTGTGTTATTGTTGTTTTTGTTGGTTGTTCCATATGAATTGCCGTCTTCATTCGGTCTATGCTGACTTTTGTTCTCCCACATCCTTTATGCAATTTAATGTTCGTTGCCATCAGTTGTGGTCCTCATTTGTTCAATAGCATGGCTTTTTGCCAGATTTCCCCTCTCCAAACCGGAGAGTTCACTGCGAATGGAAACCCAATAAGTTTGGGTCCGTCCATAAAATCAAGTCCATGGACAAGTCGACGTTTTGATCATCCGTGAAATATTTAGGAATCACTATCACAGACTACAATGCATATGCACTGGGGTATGAATATTAGTTAAATTACTGGTTTGGTTAATCAACACTTTAGATTTGTCCAAAACAATACTCAAAAATTGTCCTCAACATGTTAAATAAATTGGAAATTTCTCGTTAGTAAGACCTATTTGCAAGGGTCTCCAGCGGAAGGCACTGAGATCAACACTCAAGGGAGACTCAATGCATGGGACTTTTTGAAACCATCGAGGTGGTAGAACCTTACATGTACATTCTAAACCACTTATGGAAATCCGGGCAATCGGTTCGGATCCATATTATTAGTTTTCTTGTTTGCCACCAGACAGACGTTGAAATTCTCTTCTAAAGTATAACCTTAAGCTGACAGAAATTCAGCTTGGCAATTATGATATTGACCATCAATTTAAATAATAAATAAAAAATAACATGGGTTGATGGATTACACTCCCTCCAGATGGAAAATCTTTGCTGACAGTAGGGTATAATGAGTTAAATTGAAGATGATAGGTTTCAGGTTATTATTATTTACACGAACATTAACACTCCACTTCAAGAATTACATTAAGAGTGAATTTGTAAACTTGGATTTCATAATTTTCATTTTCCCATTGCTCGAATCGAGCGTTATTGTGGGAAGGTTCGCTTGTAATCTCTAACAATTAAAGGAGGAATAATTGCTAGTGCAAGGGTGAATAATAATTGCTGATTTGAATATCCGAAGACTTTTATCAGTTGGATATGAGCCAGTGGCCATCGGCGGGGATTACGTTTTCATTTCGTCATTGCCAACATGGCTGCTGTTTTGAATTAAACGTGATGCCAAAATCAATCTCATTGCCGATTCAGGCGGAAGCAGGGAGATGGTTACTCAGGAAGATTACTACTGGCTTGCCTGGTCTTAGGTTCACATCCGTGTTATTTCCTCTTGCTTCACTTTCAAGATTACGTGTAGTTTCTGATGGCTTCAGGGCCGAAGAGAAATCCCATTATGATCTGATCGCTCTCAGGATTAGCTCTTCATCAAGCTTCACTAGATGTACACAAATTCAAAATCAGACGTGATACATAAACGAAAACTTTCAGAACAAGACGCTGTAGGATCTGAAAATGCCAAGTGTAAAATAACTTCCATTATTACATCCTACATATGACAAAATACACTGGAACAAGTGTCCTTCGAAGAACACATTGATCATGCTGAATTACATGTATAATTATTTTGATCGTGTGGATCATGCATAGTTTTCAAAAAGTCGGGGAAATTTATTTGGACTGGTCAGGTAAAGTCAGTGAAATGATTTTGTAAATTTTAGCACGAAGCCCGAGGTATCAAATCCTGTTGACACCAAAAACGAAAACTCCTCCTCCCAAAAAACATAAAAACGTTGAAATTAAGACAAAACCGAGCCATTTCTAAGCCCCAATTTTTGTTGGTAATTAAAATCCGCATTGTTTTCAAATCAAACTTATTAAAATTTGCTAAGGATGAGCTTTCGACAGGGTTATTTCCCCCGTTTTCTGGCGCGTGACACGAAGGGTGCTGAGGGGATTTCCCTTTCGAAAGGCCAATCTCTGGCAGCCACATGTGTGGCGTGTGTCAATCGATTGCGTGAACAGATTAAAAATCTCATCTTCGGTCCCTTTTGCCGATGAAATTGAAACTGAAGTGCGAGTGGAGATGGAGAAGAGGAAGAAAACTTGCTCCAGTCAGATTTTTTAAAAGTCTCCTTTTGAAAGTGTTCCAGCAAGGATTTCCTTCAGCCCCTGACATCAACACTCAATCCCCCAACATCATTACTTGTACTACTTGTACCAATTTGTGCACAAACTCAAAACCGACTCTTAAAAATATCGTATTGAAGGACACGTGCTTCATCATCTTTTTTCATGCTTTAATCCATAAGTATTGACATAAGCAGACCTTACACAGTCATTATTAACCGTCTGAAAGTTAAATTACTAATGATCGTGTAAGGTAGACGTAAGTGCAATGTTTGCCTGTAATGTAATGATGTAATGACGTTTGACTGTAAGTAACGATAGCTGGTAATGTTATGTGTGGTAATAAGTCTGCTGAACCTATTTGATGGTAAGGTTGCCATAAGGGTTAAAGCCCTCTGTGTCTGCCATTGTGTGGATTCATGTTGTCACAGGAAGGGTTATGTGAACTGATATTCAATCTTCATTTTCCTGCATATTTTTTTGCCACTTTCTTGAGTGGGATTGTCAGCTCTGCCAGTGACCGTGACGTTTCCGGACTGTGGCACTAGTTAGATAGTGCTCTAACTTCATTATAGTTTTAGAGATAATTATGACGAGGCTGATGATGATGATCCAAATATGTGCATGCATATTTTATTAACACACTTGCGAGCTAGGAAACTGCCCCACCTCTAGGTATTAAAAAAATGTATGTTGTTCAGCAAGTGGATATCCAATTTAAAATCGGAATAGTTCGTTTTGTAAACAATTTATTGCTCTTTAAAATGCGCCTAATTTGACTTAAATTCCTCATCAATTTCTCAGGTGAACAGCCTTTAAAACAACCGTGAACCATTTGCATTTTTGGGGACATTTGCGTGCCTTTACCCCTGTAACAATAAAAGCATTTTTGGGGGAATACGGTGTTATGAAATTAAATGTTGATATGGTAATGTTTTAACGAAATACATTTTCTGTACGATTGGTGTAAATTTATGACATTGCATTTCCAGACTATTTTTCTACAAAATTCAACACGAATTTTAGTAGTTGTTCACAAAATGAGCTATTCCGAATTGGATATCTACTGAAAAAAAAAAATGAATTTATCTTTTTAATGCCTTTAGGTGGGTATCGCAAGTATAAATTCGGATGTTTTTCCCCGAACATTTAACGCAAAAAAATTGGTTATGATTTAAAGAAATTAGGGACTTTTTCAACCGTGCAGTATTACTGTAGTCTAAAAATAACAAGATATTGCCAAAATTGGCTTTCTGGAACTACTGTCATATCGCCAATAAGAATTGCTTTCATCATTCAATTCGTAATATTTTTCCGAAAATGAATCGATACATTTTAAGCCCGAGGGCCATTAATAAATGTCTCAATGGCAGATTAATCAATCTGACACGAAGTTCGTTGTATTCGTTGTTGGACAACCCCATTGTCTCCTGATTTTCGAAAAATTGTGATTTATGGCCGTGTCCATGGCCAGATGTGCTCATTATTAAATTAAGGTCGGTTTTAATGCCATTAATTAGCTAGGGTCGTAAGAGACGAGTCGAGTTTTGAGTCATTCATGGAGTGCCTTTCTACAGAGTATCCGTGTTATCAAAATGTTTGACAAGGTCGCAGATCTTAAGAGCGATTAACTTTAATTTATGGTACCGTTTGGTTTAAGGGGTTCAATTTCATTTCCCCGTTAAACGTAACTCCAGAACAACCATTCATTATCTGCCGAGATTTTAACATTGGTCATCTTTACTATTATAGTGGTTTTTATTTTGACACTTAACTATTCGTTCTTGGCAGCATCTGTCTACTAACGTTTCACCATTTGTTCAGCATGGGTGAATGTCTTGAATCATTGCAATTGACTCGATTTGATTGTATGTGAAAAGAGAATTTAGGGGTCGTCCATGAAGGATTTGTGGATTGAAGTTTGTTAAACGTGCATTACTTCACCCGTCAGTAGGCCTGTTCGTTACTCATTTTTCTACTTTTTTTTAAAATTTCAGGTGATGTTAGAATGTGGCAGCTAGGACTGCTCTGCTTAATTTTCGCGGCAACCGCAAGGGCGCAAAACAGGCCACCCTTTCAGCAACCACCGGAATTCCAGAACGACTTCAGGCAAAACGAACTTTTGCCACAGAACCAGCCGAGGCTACTATTCGATCCAACCACGAACCAAGTGCTGTTTAGGAAGGAACCGTAAGTTCGTTGCACCGAATGCTCGCTTTGCGCTTTTAATTATCGATTTGTGGATTGAAATTAAACGATGAGAATGAAGGTTTGTGAAATGTACACCATACGTGCACATGTAGTGAAACAAAAATAGAACAGGATAAATAGCAATCTTTATTATCGTAAAACAGGCCAGGATGACATATTTCCAAGCAAATTTTGCATAAAAACATTAGTTGAAATTCACATCGTTCTGTCAATTTTATTCAGCTATTAATGTTTGAGAAATAATAGCTAAATTAATTAATCTCTGATTAATTTTCTTCTACAAAAGTTTCGCCTACGGCGTAGTCCTTTGATTGTTAATAATTAAACAATTTCATATAAACATAGACTGTGCACATTTTTAAGCCTTCGAATTTCTGTTAATTAAATTCTTTAAATTCTTCTTGCAACTCGTGTGGGTGTTTAAAAAAACGGTATTTAAAAAAACCTTATGTAAGTCTAAGAAGATGTAGAAAAAATCAGCGGTGCATTCATCTATAAAAATGATTAAGACAAGATGATCTGGAAATCAGAAAAAAATCACGGAGAATATAATTAGTAAAAGCATGGACATCCTGTAGGCGGCATTAACTTGCCTATCATGGTATCTGTCAAATTGCAAATAGTTAAACCTTAATATTTAAGCAATGTATTTCACCATTACTTTTATTTTTCATTTTTCAGGACATACTTTATAGTAGCCTCGAAACGCGTGCGTCCGGGTCACGTCTACAAAGTCGAAGTAAATGTCTTAAAAGCTGACCACTCGGTCACGGTAAGAGCGTCCATACAGAGGGATGGAGTCGAATTGGGCTCGGATCAAAAAAGCGTCCGGAAGAGGATTCCGGACACGCTCATGATAAAGGTGCCGGCAACGAGCGTCCCTGGCATTTATCGCCTGAAAGTACAAGGAAACTATGACGATGCCTTAGGAGGGCTGGTGTTCATCAACGAGACCGTCTTGGAGTTCTCGCAGCGCTCCATGACCATCCTTATTCAGATGGACAAACCCGTATACAAGCAAGGGCAAATTGGTGGGTTTGAGCGGTGTTTCACCCACTGGCTTTATTCAGCGCGTGTCCATAATGAAATTTACCGATGCAAACGGTTTTTTTATTTTTAGTGAAATTTCGTACCATTCCAATTAACACCGCGTTACAAGCATTCGATGATCCTCTGGACGTCTTTATGGTGGATCCGAACGGTTATGTCATGCGAAGGTGGCTGTCCAGGCAAACCAATATCGGTACGTAAACTTTAATTGACCATCGTTCGTTATTTAAACGCATGCTTTCAGTTGACAGACATAAAATGCTAACTCTGAAACCGTTCAATTTATGATGTTTGAATATGATTGCCACAAAAACAAACTAATGAAATTTAATATTTTGTATTATTAAAGTCATCCTTGTTAATAAATTCATTTACTTGAATGAAACCAAAAACAATACGACTAGTAACATTTTAATTTAAATTTACTCATCATCCTTATGAAATTCATTGACTTCATTAACATGCCATATGAACTACGTCTAAAGTTTGCAGATATTCAAGCATTCGAAAATGTTATATATGTAAACTGCATAATTTCCTTCAAATAAATGTGAATCAATCAATGATTGCGAAATGCAGAAGTTAAATTGCTTTTTTTTTGTTAGGTGCCGTTAGTTTGGATTATGCCCTGGCTGATCAGGTGGTCACGGGAACATGGAAGATCAGGGTCGTGGCCCAGGGTCAAGTAGAGGAGAGAGATTTCTTGGTCGAAGAATACTGTGAGTTTCGTTATGAATTCCGTACCCAGCATCGAAGTTTCTCAGGTGCGAGATAATGCAACCTTTCGTTTTCGTTTTTAGTCCAAACTAGGTTTGAGGTTAATGTCAGCATGTCGGCGTTCTTTATGGACACCGAGGACTTCATTCATGGCAGCATCGAGGCCAAGTAGGTTCCATCGCAAACGTTTACGAAATGTTGCAATATGCATTCAAGCATTCAATGCCGTTTTTAAGGTGAACTAAGCTTAAATCTACTTTTAGTTACACGAGCGGTGCACCCGTCAGAGCTAATTTAACACTGCGAGCCACTATTCGTCCAACCCGTCCCTTATACAGATCGCAGGCTACTCAACCCGTCATTGAGCGATACATTCCATTCGTAAGCAACCAACTGAACATTTTCCCTCTGGTTAAGTTATTTGAGTATCGATTAATCGACATATTTTGTTTTCCTGGATTAGATCAATGGCCACTACCACTTCTACTTCTCCATGACTGAACTGGAGGCATTGGTGCCTCAGCTGGATGGAATGGAAGTCAGAGTCACGGCAATTGTTGCAGATCCTTTTTACGACGAAATCATCGAAGGGTATTCCACAGCCATCATATTCAACAGTTCGGTGAAATTGCAATTCCTAGGCAAACAACCTCAAGTTTTGATACCATCCTCTCCGTTCAAGACCTACGTGAGTTTAAATTTGTCTTTATCTGGGTTTGTACTCACTTGGAAAGACAGAAATAGTCACAGAAGAGAAAAGCGGTCAGAGATAGTCAGGGGAAAAGTCCGTTTTTGCTCGAAAATTAGGTAACATTGACTACGGCTATGACATTCTCTTAATGGTATTGTTATATTAAAGTTAATTGCTGGAGCTGTACAGAACAAACCTACGTTTAATTTGCTTGCAAACATTATTTATTTTATTTTAATGAGAAAAATGCCATTGCCCTGAAATTACTTGTTTTTGGTGCACTTTATTTTATAAAAGTAAGGAAAATAGTGTAGTTAATTTTAGTATGAATCATGTATTTCGGTGGGATTCCCAAATTGTGTCCTTCAAATTAAATGAAAACCGAATGTCATCTTTCAGGCTGCAGTTTCTTACTACGATAACTCGCCACTTCCTGCTGAGATGCAGCAGTTTCAGCTTATGCAAGTGACTCCCACGCTCATTTACATGAATGATCAGCAGACGCGTCTCGAACCACGCACCATCCAGCCCTTGACGATCCAGCCGGGCGTGTTCGAAATCGAGATCGATTTGTTGTCTGAGCGGGGCGTCGACAAGAATCAGCTCAGAAACATCAAATACCTTTTGCTCCAGGTGAGCATCGCCTTAAAGCGAAGCTTTCTTTGATGTCGCGGCATGACAAGATTTAGTAAACGGGATTTTTGTTCCTTTTTCGAAAGGCACAATACCAAGATGGCCGTGATGTTGTGAGGACGGACATGCTGGTCGTTGCTCAGTACGCACCGCGGAACCACCATCTCAGCGTGGCGACGAGCACGACGAATGCCAGGGTTGGAGAATATGTCATCTTTCATGTCAGAGCTGATTTTTACATCGAAGAATTTTCTTACGTGGTAATTACACGTGATATTCGACGGGTTGGGGATTTCATTGCTGCGGCAGCATTGCTCATGCTTTTTCTGCTCCTCTTGATTAGATGCTATCGAAGGGAATGATCATTTATGGAGGCACTGAGACTGTGGCTTCCAGCATCAAGACGTTCGCCGTTGCCTTATCCGCCGAAATGGCCCCCAGCACCACCATTGTCGTTTATCACGTGGCCATGGATGGAGAAGTGGTTTCGGCCAGTATAACGTTCCCAGTCAACGGCATCTCAAGAAATAAGGTACAATTCAAACAACTGCAATCACTTTGCACTTTTATGTGCACATTTATGATCGGTGCATTTAGTGTTGGTCGTATCCTGCAAATTAACCTTGTTACTTAATTTGTAAACAACGAATTTTGTTTACCTCGCACGACCTCAAAATCTCAACCACGATCTAATTATCAGTAGCCAAGATCCTTGCTACCAAAGAATTCTGCTGTGTTTGTTATAGAATGGAGTTTGTTTGCTCGGTTTACCCCATGTCTACAAAGACGATAAGCGTATTCTTTCTTACCAATTT
>JAQIXS010002209.1:0-24103 GCA_034700785.1 Rossiulus vilnensis
GGACTTGGGAAAATGTCCGTTATTTAGAGGTGGCCGCTATTTAGAGGTGTCCGTTAGAGGAGGTTTTACTGTATTCATATGTTATCGGATGTAAAACGAAACATGGACATAAAACATGAAGGCCATTATAGCGAAACGCCGTATAAAGAGCGTCTGTATAGCGAGGCATGAGTCTACATTTTACAAGTATCATATACAATATTTAAACTTGAGAGTATGCACAAGAATGGTAACGTTACATTAAGAAAAACACCCCCACTTCATGTAACGTAACGCCCATAACGTTTTCATGAATGGCCACCTCATTTGGCATTATGTAATTAATGGACAATCCCTTAGCTGGATTTAATACCACAAAATCCCACTGAAATTATTGATATCCCATAATTTCAGTGAGACTTCAAAGACGTCAGACTTTAAGAAGTCCTTGAAGTCGCAGTCAGGTGTACACGATTTTCCAGGAATACTTGACGGAATCCATTGCAGGGCATTGGATTGGATGCGGAGGTCCGATCGCTTGGCCTGCACGGTCACCAGATTTTGACCCATTGGATTTTTAGTTGTGGGGGCACACGAAGAGTCTTATCTACACGACAGATCCCACAACTAAAAATCCAATGGGTCAAATCTGGTGACCGTGCAGGCCAACAAGCGATTGGATCTCCGCATCCACTCCCTTGCCCTGCAAAGGATTCTGTCAACTATTCATGGACAGCTAATGAAAAGTGGGGTGGTGCCCCATTGTGTTAGAACTACATATGTTGGTAAATATTCTGTAGTGGTTGTTTATTATTGCACCGATTGTCAGGCGTGCTGATGATGATTTGAATTAAAAATTAATTAACAGAACGCGGTAGACGAACATTTTTGAAAACTTATCACTAACAATGAATTGCCTACGATTACAAATGAAATTTGTCATAATATAAGTAAAAGTAAAAAAATGCCATAGGCAACAATTTTTGAAACAATACATATAATTCAATAAATTAATAAATATTTCTAAGGAAATTTCTTTTGGAATTAAGGGCAATACATACGGTTGGTAATCACGTTTGATACGTTTTGCCGACACCATTCGATTAATTTATATTCTTCAATACTTTTTTGAGATAAGCAAAATCATAATTTGTAAATAATGCTTCGAAATGTTCACCTACAGCAATCCTTTAATTAATTATATTTATAAATAAGCAAATTGTGTGCACAAATTTATTACAAAATCCATGATTAATTATTTTTGTTATCAGTATTTTCCCTACTGTGTTTCATTATTCAATGATATTTTAAGTAAAATTGTATAAAAAATTAAGCCAGTTTTTTAAAAAAAATGTTCCATTAAATACTCATTTAAATCAGAAGGCTTTTATGACTACAGATGTTAATGAATGGCTGTACCCCATGTGGAAAGATGATGAAAAGTTTATGTACATGGTAAATTTATTTTTTTAAATAAGGAGGGAATAAATTTTAAAATGGTTACGTAATTTTTAGGGATGGGGGTCTGGCTGTTGGTTACAAGGGGGGAGAGGGGGTAAAAAAAATCAGAAAAATGTGGTTACATAATTAATGTACGCTCCCTAAGCAAATGAATTTTCCTTAAATATCTTTAAACATGGAATACACATTAATGAATAACACGTGAACGACGTTGTTTTCTGACAAGAACAAAATAAAGTATCGGGGTTTATCTGGTGGTTTAGGAGCGTGGGCGATGTTTATATAATTATGTTTCAATGAATAAGTTTATGCTATCGCATTTTATAACATACGGTTTTCGCTTTGAATGGCTCTTACAATTTTAGTTATTACAGATAACATCGCGAAACTCGGCGTATGGAAACACCTGGTAAACCTATTGAAGTTTATCTATAAAGCAATAATTTCCGGGTTACTGGATGCAGCGATGAATTACTTACGAAAACATGTATAATTACAGATTCCATAAAAGTTGCTGCATAGCTTGCTAGCCTTATCTCTCATCTCACCCGATATGTAATATACTTGTAAGATTGCATTACGTTGAACTGCAGTTTATACTATTTGTAAACGATACAATTTACTTCCAGATTTACCAAACTGTCTAGAACTAATAACGTGTTTAATATTTGTTCAACTGAATTCAGAGCTCGTTAAGAAATATACAATATATATTATAGCACATTTTGATAATACAGAGTAAAACTTTGTCCTATACTTGTCCAACATAATCAAAAAACGTCATGATAATTTACATATTTGATTTAAATGCAGAAAAAACACGTCGTATTATTGTCAGAATTGTACTTAATTCAGCAAAAAAGTTTGCAAAATTGCACTATTTTCAAGAGCAATAGCTATTACGAAACGATATTTAGTTTCTCCTCGTTAGCATGTTTTGTACACGGCATCGTTTCAACTCCCATCTGCCTCAGGTTTAAGTGGAGAACTTACGTACTTGACAAAAACAGACACTGCAACTTCAAAATGTTTCAAGAGAGATGAATGCGTAAGAGAATTAATGAAAATTAAGAAAATCAATGCTAATTAAGAGAAGGTAATATCCATCTTCCCATGTCCCGATTAACAGCGAGAATTTACTTCAAAAACAACTTCTTATTGTTTGTTTTATATTATTATTGTTAACAGGTGGAGCTTTCATTTATTCGCAAAAAAAGTGTAACGCCTACAGCTGCTTAGTGTTTATAACAGAACCATACCATTGAAAGTTCGGATAACGAAAATCTTTAAAAAAATGCATCGGAAGCATATGACGGATAATTTGCGTCATGTTTTATTGCCCAACGAATGTATGAGCACAAAAAAATATATGGCAACATATATAATATAACCAGATACTGAAAAGCATCGCTTACAATCTATATACAACCCAAAAAGCGAAATAACTTTGAACATGCAGTCTGCGAGAGTCGGTTCGTGCTTTCTAATAATGATCATTTTAATTAGTTTGGAGCTTACAACGTCAAAATCAACAGGTAATATAATCATTTTATTTCGATTATATTCGATTAGATAAAGGTGCAGCTTATACGGTAAATTAGTAACTTTGCAGAATGCGAATATATTGACATAGATTATTAAGGGTGGTATCAAATTTACCGCTATATGTTGAGGTCTTCAAGTTTTCATGGCCGATTTCTTTAATTCTCTAAATTTGAAAGCAGCAGAATTGACTTCATCATCGCATAGTTAACAACAAATAACAATGAAGTAATTTATGTTCATCCAGGCTGATCCAGTGGTACGCCATATAGTTTGATTATTCTTGGCTTTAGAGCAATGCCTTCCGACCCTCTTAAATAAATATCGCTACATCTCAGGTAATGATCTACAGGTCCTGTCTGATAGTTACGTTACTTAGATAGTCTATTAAAAGCTATTTTCAAAGTTCATCCTATCAAAAATAGAGGCTAGTAGACCTACTGTTGAACCTTTTTCTATTGTTTTAGAGAGTCAACTCTCTCGAACTAATTCGATATATACTGTAGCCATTTCTCTTAAACTGCAGTTTACAATGCTATATATACATGTATATTCAGCTAACATTTAAAATTGCAAAGTACCTTTATTTGTTCTCTGTTTCGCCACAGTTGTGCCTTGATAAATACATTTTTTTGCCTCTTTATCAGGGCAAAAGCCAGAGAATGCAACTCTAAAAGGAATAGGTACTGTTCCACAATGGCATTTGTTTCGCATCGCAATCTCCCAAACACGACCTGCGCTTACGTTTGCGATCTTTTTGCAGGGCGTATCAACGTCATCGTTTTAACTTATTCTCGTTCGGGCTCATCATTTTCTGGGGAACTGTTCTCCGCCTACCCCTCCACTTCTTACATCTTCGAGCCTCTCTACTACTCAGCAATAAAGCTCAAGAACCGGACTTCAGAAGCGAACAAGGAGGTCATCACCAAACTTTTTTCCTGCGATTCTGAGATGCTAGATGAGGTGCGCAACGACTCCATCATGGTGATGGTTCGAAGATTTGGAAACGTCAAAGGTGCTTTCTTGGAGCCAAATTACACCAGCACGCGAGTGAAAGAGCTCTGCGATGCCTGCATTAATCGCGTCATAAAGACCATCAGGCTGCCACTAGAAGACGCCCTTCAAATCATAAAAGCAGGAGTCATTCCCAACCTAAAAATAGTGCACCTGGTGCGCGACCCTAGGGCCCGCTACAACTCGTTGATGGACACAGCAGGATTTTGGGGTCCTAGGGAGAAACAGATCGACAATATCTGTGGTCGAATGGAGCAAGATCTTCGTTTGTCGGAAACGATGTTGCCGTCGCAGTACAAATTGATCAAGTACGAAGACCTGGTGGCTAACCCCAAGGCCGTAGCCGAGGATGTTTTCGCCTTCATTTATGGAACAAAAAAACTCCCGGAAGCGACCACTGACTACATTCTTCGGCACACTGCAAAAGTCGAAGGACAAAATCGGGAATATTATTCTACTGTTCGAGACCGTAAATTCGCTGCGAATCATTGGGAGAAAGACCTCAACCAGACAACGATTGAGATGTTGCAGAATCACACCAGCTGCAAATACACCCTTGATAAAATGAATTATCCTATTAAAAAATTTAAATAATGCATGACAAAATGATTATCCTCAATATGCCCAAGCAAAGCATCCCGTCACACTAGTAGAAAGATTTTTGTAGCTAGCCCAGTTATCAATGCTCTGTGGGGTGCTTGCATCTACATGTCACCTACTCTAATGTCATGCTCAAAAATAGCATTACAATGTTACACACACAAGCACGCACAGTTTATTAAATGTAAGAGATGTAACAGATTTCAATAAAGCTGCATCAATCTTCCTTCGACTTGTGTTTACAAATTGAGTAGTCAGTACCTCTACTAGCATGCAATCACCGTCAGCAAGTTAAATGGAGTACGTTTTATGACTACGCGAAGCCCTAACGAAAAGCGACATCATAATATACAAATCGGTGCGACAATAACAATGACCTTGATAAAATTTCTTAAGTCGATTAAAAACGCCAACACCACTAATGTAAATAAATAGTTGTTTACACTTACGTGGACATTGAACTTCATATTTTCCAAATCGTTGACCACTAGCTGAACATCCAACTAATCAACAACGCGATCACAAATTTCTCGACTCGACACAAGCGATTTCACCAATGTTCAACGGATACTTCAGACATTTTTTCAAATAAAAACAAAACGTTCAGAATCACAACGTTGCTCGATGCAAACTACTTTCCAAGCTTGTGTCCATCATTTGCACTTCACGATTGTAAATATGAACGAGGTAACCAACGCCACTAACCATCCGCCATGGTGAGGCCCTAATATGATTACGACACTTCACAAAATAACGACATTCGTGACGTGACATCAAGATATATACACGTAGGAGACAGGTCGGGACCTGTCTGGACTCAATTAGAAAATTGTTTCCAAGGAAATCGTGTTTTTTCTTTTCTTTTTATATACTGTCAACATTAAAAAAAACGATACCCTCAGAATCAACGCGCAATCTAGTAATATCAAATCATCTGAATTGAATTTCACGCTCTACCTACATTAAGGAATTTTAATTTTTTTTCTTACAGAGAATTATTTGAAAATAATGGTGATGGAGGAAAATTCATCAGCGACATTTTCGGGAAAGCCAAACATTTTATAAAACCAATTTAATAGAAAAAAATGATAATTAAGGAAACTAAAGGGGAAAACTTATTAAAAGGGGAAACATTAAATAAACTTGAAAACACCCGATATGCGACTTATTTCCTCTCATTGAAAACTCCGAAGATGGCCATCGGAGGTTGCATAAATGTTTTTTTCAAGTTCATTTAATTTTATTAGATAAATAGCCTAAATGGGACATTTTCAAATCACAAAAATAACTAGTGGAAGACCAATTATAGAAGGCAAAACATAATTTTAGCAATTATAAATAACTATTTGAAACAAAAATGTGTAATTTTCTTGTATGGTAAGCCATATATGAAGAATTTAAGGAACGTTGAAGGTGACATTTATTTGAAAACTAGGTCTGACACAGCGAACTTTTAGTGCAAATGAAGGAATGAAGCACAGGATAGCCTTCAAGCTATACACGTTATTCCCTGAACAAAAATAACCACAAAAAAACCCTGATAATGTGAAGATGCAATTGAAAAAATGTTATGACAAAAATTGACACAAAATATTTTTTTGTTGGTGAATTGACTCCTGAAGGAATTGCGTGCGATTTCCTGAGAATTTCGCCTTTAAATATAATTTAATTGGAATATAACTTTCTACCTTGCATTGATTTTTCAGTGACTCCCAACAAATGCCACTTCATAATTTTTATCAAAAAAGATTGGGTTCACATATAATGTATTGAAAGCTGTCACAAAAATATATTTTTAAATATTGTAGTCCATTATTACAGAATTTAATGCTATTGAAAATTACTAAACTTCTAAAATCTGAATAGAGAAACCGACACATTCATAACTCATCATGATTCAAGGTATCATACATTTATGTAAGCTAAAGAATACATATGCCAAAATGTATGGTCTCTTTCAGCTCATAAACAAAGATTTTATTGCAAAAGTGCAAGTGAGAACAAGGATCTGCATGTTTTCTACTGCAAAGCTCGCCATTTAGTTAATATATATGCTTGGTCTAGTTCAAACCATATTATACACAAAAACACAAATTTCACGAAATAAAATTTAGAATTAAGATTTATTCTGAATGATATCAGTCGTTCCGTTTGATATGCCTGTGACCCCAGGAATACAAATCTGTTATTTATTATACACTGTTATGTCCTTAAAAGGCTGAGTTGGTCGAAGTAGTCAGTAAGAGCAAGTTGATTATGCAACCAAATCACCGGTCAGAAGTCAATTCCTCTCCCCAAATTGCTCCAGTGATCAGGAACTTGTAAAAAATAGCCGTCCATGGCTTCACAAAACCGACTACGATAAATCTCAGGTGAAACCACTGTGGGAAGTTTGCCTTGTCCACCCAGAATCACGGATGATTTGATGATTGTTTCCAGCTTCTTATCCCATGTGAAAGTTCTAATGTAATCTATGTGAAAACAGGCAAATAGAAGTGTCCCCACAGTAAATGTATCATGATTTCGTGTGGAGTGCAGCCTGTTTTGACTATTCGCCATGAACAATTGCTCTACTCAATATGAACTTATATTTTGACTTACCAATGATTCCAACAACGAGTTCTTTGTCTGCATCGTCGATTCAGACCAATAAGGAGTAATCCATTACCAGATGCTGAGACAGAAATTGGGTGTCGTTATTAATGGCATGGGTCAACACAGATTTCGAATGTGACCGCACATAGAGTGGATGATCACAGGTCACTAAGGGAGGAAATCACGTTCCAGCAATCAAGATTTAGAAAATTTCAAAACGATATTAAATGTCCAGCTAAACCAAGTTGCTTTCAAAAATTCAAAAGCAATTAAGTCAGCCCTTATTACTCATGCATAATACCTGGAAAAAGGAAATGCTTACTTTTCAGCAAATTTTCATCTAGGAGCACAGTATCATCACCTGGCTTTCCCGTCGTGCTTACAAGTCGATTCCGAATAGAGCCTTTCAAGTCGAAAGTTTGTGAAATGTTATGACCATAAAATAGGTTTTCCATGACCAGTAGATCCATCTTGGACGTAACATTGGATTGTATGTTGCGATAAACGATCCTATAAGCACCTACAATCTTTGCAAGTGCCGTTGGTTTCTGTTTCAAGAGGAATTTTTACGCATGTAGATAACCTTTCGCTCTATACTGTTTATAGATTTAACAAATCAAGGCCATTTTCATAGTTATGATAGTCTAAATAATTATTTTTTGACTAACCTGTTCTGCAACTGCCCTTTTGATGTACTGGACGTAATGTGGTGCAAATATACTAAAGGATTCTACTTCAAACCGAGTCATTTGCTTTAATATAAAGCGATCGTCTGTTGAAGATGAAATGTAAAAGATTGGAAAACTTGGGTCAAACACGAGTGCCTGAATTACAGTAACGGATATGATAATTTAGTCTTGAGGCAAATATAGCAGCTTGTTATACCATGTGTTTTGCAGAACGTGCAACCCGATTTGCCGCCTTTTGCCAACCAGTCATTGCATCGTGACAATGACCGAACGAAGCCATCTTCTCCGTCTGGAAGGAGAAGCTTCCTTATTTGCGCAAACTGTTCAGCAAAGAAAACACGGCAGTAGAACTTGGCTGAACTATCCGTGAACTGCACTTCCACGTTGTGATTGATTGGCTTTCCATTCTGTGTCATCTTATCCTTGTCTACTTCGGAACTTGTAGCTGAAGTTGACTCACGTTCCTCCGATTCTGCAACAATTTTAAGTAGGCAACATGACAAACTATTGCATACATTAGTTACCGTGCAATAACTGATCGAGGAGGCGCCTTGACAAACGTTCAGGTATTATATCAACGACTAAAATAAATGTACATGAAATCAAGGTTTATCCTCAATGAGTTACTACATCACTTATGATTAAAACAAAATTCCCCTTTGGCTAAGGCGAGAGCAGAATGGGACCACACAACAAAAGAAAAACAGTATACACAACATAACTAAAACAGGCAAATAAGATAAGAATAGTTTCACAGTTCGATAATAACACGTTTCAAGTAAAATTTAAAAACGGAAATCAATGTATTATAACAAACAGAACACAAATGCTTGTTGTATGACGGACTACATTGTGTTCATAATTACACCTAGGCCAAATATAATGAGGACAGTCTCATTTCGTCAAGCATAGTCGAAAGTTTTAATGTACATAGATTCTACAGTAGAAGGAAGCAGTGCCGGCCTTAAGGGGGGCAAAACGTGCAATTGCATGGGGCTCGAAACAGGCTGGTGCACAAGGTTCGTTTTTTTAAAATACAGTAAAGTTGATTGAAAGCAAAAGGTTAGTCTCTTTACATATTTATGGTTGCCTACATTGTGAGAGCCTACTTATTTTAAATCAACAATTTTAAAATAGCCCATCTCAGTGTGGCATTAAAGGATATTCCTTAGTAATTTTTTCTGTAAAAATACAAGGTTAAATTCAAACATTTTGAATAGTCTGTTTTGAACTGTTTGCCTAAGTTTTTTAACTTGTGAAACTTTAAAATTTCTTTGCCTATGGCGTTCCATTACATGATATTCCCTCAGTGCTTTTCTTCAGCAAATTACAATGTAAATTCCAAAATGTATTAGCTTATTAAAAATTGTAACCTCGCAAAATACAGTAGTTTCTGATCAATTTTTCGAAAAATGTTGCCTATGGCATTCTCTTTAATTCAAAACAAATTTTTGTGTTAAAAATCTAACATATGTAATCTAGTTATTCGAAATTTTTGCCTACGCCTCCTTCCCCTGCCACAAAACTCAAATTCATCAGATAATCATGGCCACAACCTCCAGACCCCAGTTGTCCTTAAAAACATCCATGGTCCGTTAAGGTGAAAACAATTTTTTTAAAGCGACGTTTCTCTACTTTATTTGTAGTCTTATCAGACTCTAAATAAATAAATTAATACTCAACAATAAATTAATAAAAGTATTTGCACCACAAAAAGCAAGGAAAGTTCCCTTGCTGTGAAGTACCATGTTATATTATTTTGCTAATGTAACTGTTACATTTCCTTAGTTCAAGTTTACTTAAAATATTTGCTTCATAAGGGGTCTGTAAAGTATACAGTGCACGGGGCCTGCAAAATCCTAAGGCCGGCGCTGAAGGAAGGAAAATCAAGCGACTGTTTAAAACCATGCAGCTTTTGTATAACTTCTACCTAACTCGTCCATCATGTTGTCTTTCTCAGCAATATTGACTACGTAATGAACAGCCTCAAAGGCGGAAGGGGAAGAGGGGCGGCTTGGCCAAGAGAGACCTCCTCGTTCCATGTTGCGAAATAAAGAGAGCACGTTGCCGCCACCCATTTTTCGAGTAATGCCTGCTTCGACGGGCAAAGAAATGAGAACAGACAAGTTTGACCAAGAGGTCGACATAATCACACAGGTACATAAATTCAACCATTTAAGGGTTTGTTTAAATAGAAGAGAAACAGCTTGGCAAATATGGGAAAGCAACAAATTCTGCAGAAAAAAGCTTTCGTTTGTATTTCTCCAGGAGAATGAGCAGAATGACAGTAAAAAAAGCAAAAATAGAAGAGCATTTTTCCAGAAAGTATCTTAAGAAAACCACAAAAACTAAAGTCAGGATGGCCAAACTGAGCATCAACTAACGTCTCCAAAACAGATAAGCCAACCCAGCTGAGGTTGTTATTTTAGGGATTCCATCATCTACTACCTCAAACGACCTAAATTTCTTATATTTGCTAGAAATACTACACAGTTGGGGTAATTTTGAGCATTCAAATTAGATTTTTATAAACAAACAATAATAATTATGATACATATAATCTAAATCTACATTAAATGTGGACAGACCTTGGCCAGTATCAGCTATAGAACTGTGACCCGCAGCACCGTCAACGTTGGAATAACTGCTGGTAGAATCCCGATTTGTTATCTTTCGTTTCAGAACTGGGCTGAAAAAGCAAAACAGGGCATGTTGTTGTTACACACTAACAGAGTAAATTTTTAACATATAATGTATATGATAAAGACAAATTACAAAGTCTATTTTTGTGTCTTTGGAAGTGGTGCAAGAAAGCAACTATAATCGTTACAATATTCACTGTTATTCTAATTCGTTTTATCCTTCATATTTTCTACAATTGCAAAATCCCAGAACTTTTTTCCCTAATAATTGTTTTTGCCCTGGAATTTACATACCTAACCGATTTCTGCTCCTTTAACTGAGTTGCTGTGGTCAGTTTTAGCTCTTGCATGCTGAGCTCATAGTCAGCTGAGCTCAAAGCATATGCAATAATGGAGCTTGGTTCGTTTTCATACACAACCAGTGGAATGCTTTCACAGTGGGGCAACAAGTGGTGCTCCGTTGGAGGGAATGCAGGCTAAAAAAAGAAATCAAAATCGCGCTTTCAAGAATGAAGTTCACTGGATGGAATTAGAGAAAATATAACAGCGATCAAAGAATGATTACTGGCAGCATGACTGACGCAGATGATGATAACAACTGTGAAAACATGGATTTCACAGATGCCGTGGTTGCCTTTTTCTCCACTTTCGTCACATCTACGTGTTCGTCGTCTAGAAACAGATAAAATTAATAAGAGAATAATAAATAAGAGATATATTAAACAAGATCTGAATTTCAGGCATTTTGATTATACCTTGCTTGGCCACTGAAGATAACTTCATTTTCTTGTCTAAAAACTCTTTGCCATCTCCATCGGAACGAGAACGTTCGTGACCTCGCACTTCTGGCTTTTTTGATGAATGATTTTCGACAACAGGGAGTGGCCCGGCGCCTCCAATGATATTAGAAACATTATCAGAAGATTCACCAAGACTCGCTCCATCTGCAAAGTTTGATTGATGAGACGAAATAGGACGGGGACCAGAAGCATTCACAGGCTCAGGTATTTTGGAATCTAAAATTGAACACAACAATTTTTAAGCCACTTGCTTTTGGTTACAAATTTTATACATCCACGTAAATCGTAAATTTTGTTTGATGATGTACTTAAGTTAGTTTTCAAAGCTGATAAAATATAAAAATACAAAAATATACATACCTTTCCCTGAATTATAAGACAAACTACTCAGCGTAAGAGGTTCACTGCTTATCTTATGAATGGAAGGCTGCAGGCTTCGGTTTATCTGTGGCCCAACTACTGGCAAATGTGTCACTTCTTTTTCTGGTACTGCTGCTGCACAACTGCTTTCTTCGAATGGTTGCGTGACTACATTTTCTTTTTCTAGTATCATGACATCATCTTGTTTTTGGGCTGCAGCATCATGATTGGAAGATGAAGCTTCGGTTATTGGGGCTGTATCCACTCCAACCTGGACAGGAACTGCCTTGACATTTCCCAATGTTGGTTTAGGTAACTTTTCATCTTTTCTTCTTTGTTGCACCAACTCAATCAATCTGGAGGTGAGAGTGCAAATGTTTTGCTTTGTTATCAAATCCATTTCACACTATCATTTCATGCAAATTTTAATATTAAAATCTTTTATGTAAACCGTCTATTTTTCTCGATTGCATATTAATGGAATCTAAAATAACCTCATGTTCCAATTGGCAACCGTCTCTGCAATAAGGCGTTTTAGATTTACCACACAATCAGTTATTTTCCAAAGAGAGACCTGTGTATCTGTAAATCAGAAATTATTTTAACATATGTCATGACTGAGTTTGTTCAACATATAAAAATAACCATTTTAAACACCTTTTGAAGATTTCCTTCCATCCTTTCCACGAGCAGGGACGTCTCCTTTTGGATTTTCCACGGTCGGTGATGTCAGTCGTATCTGTATTTCCTCTATTTTTTCTCGAAACACATTTTTTTCTGTCTAGCAAAAAAGAACATTGAGATTGCTCTCAGCAAAAAGATAAATACATAATTACTACAAGTAAAAGAATATGAAATATTCTCACTTGCAGTTGGCCAAGTAGCCCTTGCACCACTTCCTTGTATTTTGTGTCTGCATATTCGGACTCCTCATCCATACGACATAGCCGCTCCAGTACAGCAGTAAATACTGAGTGTCCTCTTAACAATGGAATAAATCCAGCAATATTATTCACAAGGTATATACGCATGCAATTAAACTCTCAGAATCGGATTTACATACTTCACAGCAAGCTGCTTAATATCCTCAATGATGGACAATGAGTAAGATGGAATTGGAATGCTGTCAATTATAATTGGTGGTAGTGCGACTTCTCGTAAAATGATTTGACTGTACCTTTATACAAAGAGTTGAAACATTAAGTGTAATTAAATGGCAAACATTTCCCATGCTCCCGCCATTATAAATTCATTCATTCTGATCTCTCTTTCATAAAGTGAGAACTGTTGGTGACAATTTTTCCCATTGATGATTTTTCCTATGGATATTTATGATATCCTATCATTTAAACTTTTTCCGTGATAATAATGAAAAATCGCGTTCTACCAAAAATTGCCTATAAAAACACCCCCTAAATTCAAGTCTGTTTTTGTACAACAATTGTATTAAATGAAGAAACAACATTTAAAATACTTACTTGAAGGCTGTTACCATCTGTTGGAATGCAAAATATTGGTAGTGGTCATGGTGTAAAGAGTGAGAGCACTCGTTAATTCCTCGCCTTGTGTATGTATTGTTGTGAAAGCGTATCTCTAAATACTTGGCGAAAGATAGAGCACGAGTATCGGACGATAATGGCGCCACATTAGTCACTCCTTTACACTTTCTACACCAGCTCCACATCGATATTGCATTGGGAAATTGGCGCTTGATAGGGTATTCCAGTTCATGGTGGAGAATGTGAATACAGCCATTTTCATGTACAAAACGCCTTACATGCTCTGTCATTGGACGGTCACAATTCAAGTTGGGGCAGACGTAAGTGGGACTGAAGCAATACCGTTCCAAGAATCCTCCCAATGAAATATCATTGCTGCCATAAAATACCATGTGTGGGATCCTTTTAAAGTCAAAACAATATTTTAATAAATAACTATTCTTGCTGTACTATTAAGTTAAGGAATTATGAGGTAATATTTTATAGTAAAGTAATGCCTCAATTAAATTATCATCATTCCTGTAAAAGTGCTAAAACATTTGGCATAAAAAGTACGTTATACCGAAAAATTAAGCTTTTTTGTGCCATTTCCCAATTACATTATCAAACGACAGCTGTTCTTAAAATAGAAGGTTCCTGACCAACCCCTTTTAGACAAAATATCTTACCAAGGATTAACACAGCAAGATGGTGCATTGATTGACTGCAGCGAATAGCTGCAGAATAACACTGATAGTCGTTGATGGTTGAGCGGATCCAAAGCATCGGCCTAGAAGGAAGAGGCAATGTGCTAACTCCATTCAATTATACGTTATCAGCGATTTGAAATATGTTTGTACCTACCCAAAAGTTATAACCAACAAGATTGTGATTCTCATCTTTTTTACTTGCTTCCTTTGACATCTTGAATGCTCTATCCTGTCGCTCGCTGGAAGTAAGCTGACGAAATCGTCCTCCTTGCGCCCTGAAATCAGCCAGCTTTGTTTGCACATCCACATCGTTGATAGGAGTACTAATTTTCATGTCCAAAAATGGGTGAGGAGAAAGCACCTCCACCAAATCGGAAGAACGTGTATTGGGATTAGATGAACCGTCTCCCTCGTTATTGCGACCCAGCTGGGGATTTGTTCGTTTCAATATCCCCTGTTTGTCTTTCGTTAACTGTTCAGAATAAAATATTTGTTCAGGAAGAAACTTGCGTAATTTGGAGCTCCTCCCTGGTTCACTTTCCAGATATGGTAATGTGTATTGAACGCTTGGTGATATGCTCAATATTGTGCCATCAAGGGCTTCCCGGAAACGACTAGCTAATGGCAGTGCTGCTACTTGTAGCTGTGATCCTTTGCATTCGAAAATGGAATCGTCTTCTGATTGCTGGTATAGTCTTAAGGGATCACTCAGATCATCCACAAACTTACTTTCACATTTACGTTCTGTGGTGGGGTACATCACAGTATCAGTAATATCTTGTTGGGAGTGTCTGCCAAGATTCCTTTTTCGAAACACTACATCATCAGTGGAAGTGGTATTCGTTTTAGCCTGTTCATTGTTTCCCTGTCCTTTGGGATCTATTCCTTTAGGCGCGTCTGTAAAATCGGAAGATGAAGAATCGCCCAATTCTGAGTTTGAGCATTCGCCATCACCAATTCCAAACATCTTCTCTTCAGGCATCGGAGGGGGCAACGCAAATTCGTCCATTAAAAACGAGCGCTCTAACTGTTGGTTATACTTGACGTAGATCATGAACTGAGCAATCAACTTGACCTGCAGAAAAAGATAAAGAAATAAGTCAAATGCTAAAGTCAGCAACGAAAAATAGCGCAAGAAGCTATTTTCAAGTGCATTGCCAATAAGCACGAATGTTGAAGAAACTTACCTTGCTCAACTGTGCATTGTCAGCACCTCTGAGAACAACAGTGCAACCCCTATTTGGTGCACAGCCATCGAATATCATAAGTGTTTTTGAACTGCCTACATAAATAGAGAAATCTATATCACAGCTTGCCATTTTGGAGAATCAATTCAAGCAAAGACTGCAATTTAAATCTAGTAAATACCTCCTGGAAGAGCATAATTTAACACTTGGAAATGCTGGCATGTTCCTAATTTTGGTGGATTGGATATTTGAGCATCAATAGATTTCACGATGTCCGCTTCAGTCAATCGGGCAATTCGCTCAAGCACAGACTAGAGAAGACAAAAAACAGACGATTTACTAATTAGGCCTCAAAAATGTTCCATATAAAGAAAATATCTTCCAACTTTACACACTCAATTTACCTGTTTTACGTTCGGAGCCAAGGTAATGTCTAAATCGAGTAAAAAATCCTGAGCCAATCTTGACACCGTTTTCTCCACCAAAACAATATCAGGTTTAAAAGTTGCAATTTTTGCAACAGCATTTTTTAAACAGTTATATTCCTGCAGAGGTCAAATATATACAAATATCAGGATAATATGAGGCCCATAAAATATTTCAGATCATATTGTAACACATTAGAATGGTGCGTAAATGACACTACAGATTTGATTTTATGCTATGTATGCTTATACATCAAATGTTGCGTACTCTAGTAATAAAGTGTTACCTGTAAAATAGCTGGCTCCAATGATAGAAGCTTATTTTCTTGTCGTTGATAGATAATTGGTGAGCTGATTAACAAAATGGTTGGATTCGCGATTCGACATATCATCTAGAAAACGAAGCAATTCGTCCCTTAGTACTCTTCCAGTTACCGTCTTAAAAATCCAAATCTGGCTACTTAAAATTTGAAATTACCTTTTTATGTGCAACATTTTTTGTACAGACAACTCCATTGATAATTTCACAGTCAGACATTTTCCCACCAGGGATCTGAAATTTCCAAAATTCCTCAACTCAATCAATATAAGTAGCATTGAGAGTACTAAAAAATGCATTTATCAAAAACAACAAACTTTTTTAAACTGGACATATTGCCTAATATCAATTTCTCCATCAAATTTTTCGTCAGGTTTCACAGTTTTGGCTACTTTACGTGCAATGGGCCTGATCACATCAGCCCAAGATTGTGATAGACCATGTGAATTAAGCAGTTGGAAAATCAAAGCTTTTTCGTGTTGTTCAAAAGCAGTGCTAAACAGGCGTCACAAAAAATACAGTTATTCACATAGGAAATTATTTTATGAACTAAGCATGAAACTTTCAAGAATTTACCTTAGTCTTTCAAATGCTAAACATTCACCATTATCATTCCGCAATGTCTGTGAGCTGTTCCACCCATCCCTAAGAGCCTGATTGGCAGTGTTTGCCTCGATAGCACCTGTCGGAAAATGGCAATGTTTAAACAATGAATTACAAAGCTAATATTTGAAATTATCACACCCAAATGAGGAATAAAAGTAAAATTGCAGAACTCCTTCATCTTCACCCAATTTTTTGATCAGCAAAAAATACAAACGCTATTTTACTATAAATAAAGAAAATAATGAAATATTGCTATTCATATTTGCCAGGTAAAACTTACATTATCACTAAATAAAATAAAAATAATATGAAATATAGATTTTTTTCCCAATTTCATAGCTTTTTCTCGTAGCACAATGGTCAGCACTGGTATTACATTGTACTGCTCTTGGAATGTAAAAATTACCCAAAAACCTTTTTCCAATCAGTAAAAGTGCACATAGTAAAAACATTTCAAAAATTCCAATATGCAATTCCATTTGCTAATCAATAAATATACATGTTGTATGCATGTGGACAATTAAGCTCATCAGTTCTTTCAAACTGTTAGCTTCAACCTAATTGGATTTTATGCAATACTGGCTTCAACGACAAACAAAAGTGTCCATGCCTTTTAAAAATTCTTCATTGATGCTAGTCCTGGACCCTTCCATCTGCACACTTCTTGACACACAGGAAACAGTCGAAGATTCATTTCCAGAATCTAAAACATAGTAGCATAAGAATCACATGTTTTTAAATGGGTGAAAAAAAAAGAAAAATATTGCTTAAATAACCATTTTGACTTAGAGGAGGAGAAACAACAACGTTCTTGTTTAGAGATGCAGTATTTTCTTCTGGATTCAAAGAGACATAAAACATGGAGCGAGATGATGAAATTCTACTGAGATTCCTTTGAGATGGTTCTTCAAACTCATCTAGAACAAATAATAAACAATTTTTTGAAAATACAAGTCGGTGATGAGCTCATGCAGTGGAGTATCTAAAACACCCAAGAGGCAGCCACAGCCAAGGAAGTGGCACATTAAAAAACAATAAGCTAAGGGAAGCTAGCTAAATGCATTCGTTGTCAGTTCATGCATGTTGAACCACCATGATCAACGGTGGCTGTGCAGTCAGAACCAATGGGAAGAACTGTTCAGTTGTGCTTACCCTTGCCCTGCTGCTCCCAATCATCTCCTTCAATGACAACTTGTAAAAAATGATATTCAAGAAAATAGATATAGTTGCAAATGGATGAAATACATTGAATAATAGCTTGGTAATACATTTATGATGGCCAACATTATAAATTGAAATTATAGGCACTCGATAAATAAAATGAAACATTTTACCAAGAAATTCACTTGGTCATAAGTAAGAAATTACCTGTATCATACTTGGCATCATATGCATCTTGCTTAATTTCTTTTACCCATGTGGGTTCTTGTATTTCTTGGGGTTCTGGCTGGAAATCTTTGCATGCTTGCGCACGATTTGTTTCCATCAAACCCACCTGTTATAATTATGAATACAAAAATATAAGCATTTGCTGCTTGAAACTAACTTGATATGATCATGTAAATCAAGCATACCACTCCTGCTTTGTAAAGTGCATATTCGTCGAGGAAAATCTTTTCATGAACATTTATAGGTTCCAAGTACTTGGAATCCAAGAGAGCCTGGCAAATAGCAACAGCCTGATGCCTAAAAATTAAAAAAGAAGACTTATGGAAAAATCACAAAAAACTTTGCAAATAGGAATAAAGAATGATCTGTCATACCGTGAACAGGCCTTATCAGCAGAAATGAGCCATTCCACAAGTTCACTGCCTACCACACAATTTGGATGTGTTGTTAAACGTTGACGATGATTATGAAATTGAATTCCATTGATAGGATCTTGAATTTCTAGCCAAAGTTCCTTCAACTGTGTAGAGTCCTGTAAATACAATTAATCCAAACAAAAACAGTATTGCATGAAATCAGGTGTTGTAATAAGAACAGGACAGAGATAAATACTTTAAATAAAAATGATGGACGTTCTAATAATATCTCCCACATTTTCAAGCATCTTACTTGAATAAGGAGTTTCCATTCATCAGTATTTTGCTCAGGTGACAAGAAATCTCTTCCACCAGGAAAAATTGATGACTCTGTGGAACTAATTGTCCTAAAGAAATGAAATTTCACTAAGGACTTATCCTTATAAGCAATTATGCTAGCTCCAAGTTTACAAGCACAATATAAAATGATTGAAACTATTTTTAATACCTCAAACATTTTAACAGAGGTTAGACGGGAGAAATAGAATAGATACTACAGCCTTACCTAGTGCGCGCATATCCTTGCTCCCTAAATCCAATAGAATTCTTCCTTCGTGGATAAAACCGGCTGTTACCATCAGAAGGAGTAGAATCGGAATGTTCCACAAGAACACTCAATTTATTTTGCAGGTCCTCCTGCAGACTACGCAGATCAGACGAGCCTGCAGAGACCTCACTTGACTGCAAACAGGCAAGCACCACTTTACAACAATATGTACATACACGCAAGTCCCCTAAAAAAATTAACATTTCAGTTTTTCACGCTGGTAGCAGTAGTAACAGAAAACTAGAAAACAATACAAAACCTGGGCAACCGATTATTTTTCCAGGAATTTCTTGGTTGCAGCATCGACTGCAGAAGATCTGACCACACACCCTGCAATGATGTCTTCTGCGGAATGTCGTAAATTTGTCACCGCAATCATAGCATTCCTTGCAATCACTATCTGGCATCCAGTACTGTTTAAAATCGCTGTCCTTGTATGTATTTGGGGTCTGCAGGATAGCCAATATAAATGCTATTTAAATGCAAACAATTAAAAAAGAGTTTCGGGCAGGAACATTTTCAAATAATGTCAACTTGACTGTTAAAAAATTGCAAATCTCCCTTTTTAAATCATGGAACAAATCCATCAATTTGTGTTCATCACCACTACATGCATACATGTATGCGTTACATTTTAACAAAATTATTTGTCAGACCACTTCGATATAAATTTGAAGACATGTTCAGCAGCCTAGATATTTTTCCCATAGAAATATAAGTGTAGAACATAAAAATATATTCGTAAAAGTAACAAATTTGCACTGTCATGGAACTGTTTTAGCTTACCGAAAGTCGCTTATCTAAAATACTACTGATTCGCTTTAGCACGTTTGTGAAGCTGCGGGTGTAGACCTCACTCTCTTTGGAAAGCCTAAGCGATCTATCTGTGTTATCTTCTGTTGCAGCCTTACTCTGAAAAATATCAGCAATTTAATACAAATTACTAAAGGCTGTGCCATACATAACAATTACACTAAAACAAAAATGCTTACCTTATCTGAAGAACTTTCAGCTGACGATAAATCTGAAGCTTCTTCAACTTCTTCATTGGAACATCGCTGAGCATCATTTTGGGCTGAAGCTTGTGAGGTCGTATCAGAAGAGTTCCCTTATTTTAAATATCAAACACATAGTTCCAGGTATAAAAGCTCGACCAGTTCAGATCTTAAGAAGTTTGAGTAAAGAAAAAACACCTTTATTAGGTTTAAAAAATTTCAGCCAGGAAAATGATGTGGTAGGTTGATTCACTTCAGACGACAACGGGGCAAACTCAGTGAGATGATTGGGGGAGTCAATTTGGTTGCTGTATTTCTTCATCGCTCATCAAGCCTGCGTTTATCCGTTGGAATGTTCCCAGCTCGGATGTTCAACAAACTGCTGTCATTCACGCAAAATATCTCAATCAACGTGTCAGTACCTACATTAAGAAAGACACACCTCTGTGTTAGTAAAAATGTCATTGAAGATAAATCATGGGTTGTGCCGAGATTTAGTTCGACATCTGCGAGCAGTTGTGCATGCTTATTTTACTAGCATCATATGGACATTTCCATAATTTCCACAAATTTGGATAATCAAATATCAACATAAATTACACTTACTTAGTTGGCAAAAGAATATCAGAGCATGTTCACACGCTGTACCATAAATAATATTACTAGTGATCTATATCTTTACTAGTCTCAATGAATTTACCGCAGTCCCCAGACCAAGACCAGGCGAATTTTTGTTTTTCAGTAGAGGATTATGGGTTGCACGGTACTTCAACCTTTAAACAGGGCGGCACAAAAATTTATTGGAATGATTGTGTCGCATCGTGCCATCGTGCTGTATTTTCCATCATCCGTGTAATTTTTAAAAAAATGTAAAATAACTGTAAAAGGTTATGCAACTCACAATGCAAAGTTACATTGAAGAAAGCCCCTTTTTAGGAGATCGTGTAACAATTATTTTTCAAATTCATTTAATTATTATTAAAAAACGGGACATTTTGAAATTATAAACCAAAGCCAAGACCCTGGTATGCGACCAGTTCTACATTAGGAAAAATAAATGTCGCAATGATAATAATTATTTGAAGAAAATATGCGCGAATCATTTATTTTGTATGACGCGCATGCCTTTGGCTCAGCCTTAGGGCGTACCATAGTTTTTACAATTGTATTTTTAGAAAGCAGCAATCAGAGAAGCGCGCTAATGCATTAACGCATGTTCTATTACATTTATCACCAAAAAAATCAATCAATCAATCAAAAATACATAAAAATGAAATAAATACGAACTTTTTTATTTCCTGCAATTTCTTATGGAATATTCACTGAAATGCATTATTGGTGATCTAATTTCGAAAAACCTGTCCTCTCGGCATTCCATCATGTCTGGGTTTGTTTAAAAAAACTGTCATGGGCGATAACCCATAATTTGTAATCTAGTTTTTTCTAAAATTACTGGCTACGGCAGCGGCTCGAAACTTTCTTTGATTTAGGAAAGGAGAAAACGAATGAAATTAATATCTAACACTTTTCAGCATGTAAAAAATAATCCATCTATCATTAGGCTATTACTAGCAAGATCATGATTAAAACCGAAACGGCGAAAATAATAAACAATCTTGTCACATTTGTTGCTTCATATTTCTGCTTTTATTAAAAGCCACAAAGTATGATTAATATAGTTAAATACAAATTATTTTAACTTCACTTTCATCATTTGCTTCAGTTTACATTATGAAAGCCGGTTGTCAGACGAAACCCAGTTCCATATTTCCCTCAGCAAAAAATTCAATACCATACCTCCCGTTTTGTTTGTTAGAATAATATATTTAGTGGGTAAAACTAACAAAATATGCATGTACACCTACTGTACTAAGACAATAATGTATTAAAGAGTTGTCAAGGTCGCATGATATACGTTTGTTCGCATATAAATCTCATGTGACAACTGCAAAAGAAAATATTTTTGGCAATCCTCACTGGCCCACAAATATACAGTTTGTTGGCATTAATTAACGCCAAATAGATAATGATTCCTTTCTTATGTCTGTGCGTTCTTATTTCATTGTAATTATTCAGCATGATTTACGACAGACAGTCGAACGTCCATTATAGGAAAAGTTGGACGCACACTGTGTTCAATGCACCTTTCACACAATCACTTTTGTGCCACTTATTCTTGTGTGTACTTTCCTAACGCATTTATTATCGCAAATCAATTGTTAGCATATTTACACCTCATTGAAGACAATGTCTAATAAAATTAATATTTAGCACTTTGTAATTTCTAGGTACTATATATATACAACCGAGACGATGATAACTCGTATCCGGTATTAAAGACGTTTTGTGCTGAATTGTGCAAGTAAATTTTGTCTTTGCAAAAAAATGCTAAAAATTATTCTGCTCACGTCAATGATCGTTTGTCTTAGTCAGGCTTTCTTTTTTCCATTTTTCAGACAATTTCCATCAAATCCTGGTAAGTCTTTTTTTTGAGTAACTGAATTGTTTATAAGTAATGATAATTGAATATAAATGAAATGATAAAATAAACTTGCTAAAGTAAATGATTAGATTTGCGGATTTCTAGCTTTCTTTAGAAAACCAATTCATAATAATTTTAGACACTTTTTATTGATAAAGATAATTACTCTCACAGCTTTTAGAATTTCGCCCTGATGATAATTTGGTTTTGCACTTAACTATTCGGAGGCTCACATTCTAAGAACTTGGTTGTTGGCAAACAATATGCAGTATTCTAATCTTATCTGCGTGAATTAATAGGAATGAAAGAGTTACACTAGATATTTTACTGCAGAGTAATTGACATGTGCCCTATTTGTTGAGTTTATTTTACATCTCATTGAATAAAATGAATAAACATAATATACTGTATGTTTTATCTAAAAAACAACAACAACAAAACGTAAGGTCCGGTATGCATTCTTATTTAAGAAATCTCACGAGTTTCCTTATCATTACTTCGATTCGATTTTCAGGAAAACGTGGCACGTGTGCAGATGTTCTATCGACATATCCATGCATAAGATGTACTGATGACAACAACTGTTCCGGAAATCTTCTGTGCTGTCCAGTTCCATTCAACACAACTGACAATAACAGCAATTGTTGCTCACCAGCTGTTCGTGTTGCTGGATAAAAAAGGTCTAAATGTGTTGACCATTTAGAATAGAAGCGACATATTCTTGTAATATATTTAAAACTGTTTTGTAAAACAAACTACACTATACGATAACAAGCATGCATTTACTTTCCGCCTTGGTTCCGAAAAGCAAGAATTGATAGGAAAGGTACCATTATTAATCTTCTAAAACATTATTGATCATTTTTAATCATTTTAGGAAAAATATACGTGTAAAAGTCAAACCTATTAAGAAACAACTAAATTTGATACAAGTTTTTTTCTTAATTTATTCCAAGTTGCAAATTATCTACCATTCATATAAACTGGTACCACTCCATAATCCGTATGTATACACCTGTGTGTATGCATCTAAATATGAGTGATTGTTTTCACTTGTTGCATCCCGCACTTACCCCAGCATAAAAGCTGGACTGTGCTGTATAAAAAATTGTCTTGTAATTCGAAATAAACATTATTTTTGTATTGTAATTTTTAACGTTGTAACGTGCATAGATATCTTTAAACATTATTAACATTGAAAAACAAAGATGAATTTTAACCATATCGTCTTCAAATTGATTTGCATAATATAAACGCTGAAGTCCAATTTAAAAAAAAAACCCAGATCACAACTGAGCCATTTTACTTGAAATATATATAGAAGTATAGAACTAATGTGTTTGTTGTCAAATTAACACTATAAAAAAGCAACATTTTTTATAAAACCTGAACACAAAAACAAACAATAATAATAATAATAATATTAGGACCAATGTTTATATTGACAAGGAGATTAGAGAGGTTAAACCAAATTCCGGATTTCCATAAGCTATCAAATGCTTAAATAAACCTTTAATCATTCGATAGTTTAGAGCCAGGAAAACCTCTAGTTAACTGAGGAAAAGCATTGTTCAACAGCAGGTTAACCATGGGTTAACAGCGTCGTAATCTTTGGCAGTGCGTTAATATGATGGATATTTTCCGGTATATTATGCATGTACCGCAGAAGTTACACTGGAAAAGCATGCATTACATTGGCCTTAAATTTCCCGCATTTTTGACCACGCCAATCCAGAGCCGACGCGCCTCGGTTTCAAATTTCCGATCTTAGCAGACGAACCAAGCACAACCATCGATTGCTAGTTGCCACGTAATTTTGGTCTTACATTCATTCACAGCAGTTTTATTTTTTGGTCGGAAAACTGGC
>JAQIXS010002210.1:0-24084 GCA_034700785.1 Rossiulus vilnensis
AGTGCTTTGCAATTTCTGGAAACTGAAGAAATCCGTGGAGGCCAAAGTGGAACGTGCAATTATTTTGGCAGCGGCAATTGCGGCGCGGGCGAACTGTTCATTACGCAAATGTGGGCTTCGTCAAACCCTCCTTCCTATTAACGATATCTTGGAGAAAAAAGGTTTCCAAGTAACCCATGTAATTTAATTTTTTAGTCTGATATCAACGCGAAGAACAGAGTTCGTCGAGGGGCTAACATCTTCTGAAGCCAGGTGTACATGTTGGTTGAAGTCTTTGAAGTCCTGCTGAAGTCAGTGAATTCCCGTTGAAATCATTGAATTGAATGTTAGCCAGACGTTGTTGAAGTACCACTGATAATGCCACTGAAGTCATCGAAGTCCCATTGAAACCAATGAAATCTTATTGAAGTCCCATTGAAACCAATGAAATCTTATTGAAGTCCCATTGAAACCAATGAAATCGTATTGAAGTCCCATTGAAACCAATGAAATCGTATTGAAGTCCCATTGAAACCAATGAAATCGTATTGAAGTCTTTGAAGTCAGATGTACACGATTGTTTCAGAGATGTTAGCCCCTCGGAGTTCGTTCTAAAAATTACGAAATCATTTCCCTGACTTCTTGAAAATACCTTCTGTAGGAGAAACATCAAATGAAATATTAATAACAACCTATCAGTAAAAACAAACGAAAAGATTTCCATGCATATTTATAAACAATTCTCGGTGCTTAGAGCACCTTCCAGCGCTCGTCTGGAAAGTCAGGGAAGAGAAACATGGTCAGGGATAGTCCGCGAAAACTTCCCACAATCAAGCATTGAATTTTGGGTGCCACTTCCAACTGAATGTACTCCACGTGCTACAGAATTTCTATAAGAATTCATATTTTCGTTCATTTTACCGATAAAACTGGTGGTTGAACCTCCTCCCACGTTCAGAAAAAGACCATAGAAGTTGTTTCAAAATCGTTGGAAATCACCCCCACATTCATTTGCAAATGCTGAGCACGGGGCCTGGTACCGAAATTATTTCTGTTTCAAAGGATTCGCAATTACCTACAAATAGGTACATGTACATTTCAAACAAGAAAAACAATTGTAACTGAAGGGGAGAACTAATGGGGAGGGGGATACGAGAATCATCCAAGCTGTTGCCACCGATACTGCAGATTTGGTCATTCTAAAGTTTCCAAACCGTGCTCGATCCTTGACCCAAAAATAGTCAATCAGTTCTCGTGTTAATTTCGCGTGGCAGAATCGGTACGCGAATGAATTAGGAGAAAAGGAGCTCCAGGAGCGTGTGCACGCCCGCCTCTGTTCCCATTCTGTTCATTCCGTCCATCGCGAATCTCGCTCCCATCAGCGGCCGTGAGACTTCCATTAATGTTGCGAAACAAAAGGACGGCGAACGACGAGGAGGCATGAAAAGCCCGCCGAGGGGGTCAAGCTCGTAACGCGCTTCAAATTGCATTTTCGGCATCTCGACACAGGCCCACAATTGACGAAAGATTGAAAACGTTTCTGCACCGAGGTCGCTCGGATCGCGCTCGGTTATCAGGATCGAAAACCCACACAGAGTCAAGTTATTCAGCTTAACGTGATGCCTACGGTGCTGCCGCCTAGCGGGGTCCGAGGGTGAAGGAGGTGGGGGGGGGGGGGGGGTTCGTGCGGTATCTGGTGAAAACACCGAATACAAATAAGCCGAATTAAAACAGGAAAACCATTTTCATTTTTGTTTCATAAATTTATAGTAAAACATCCGCTAAATAATAAACGTTTAAAAAAAAACGTGAAATTTCTCAAGTTTCCTGACGTCAATTATAACCAGGATTTCGATTTTAATTAAACGTTAAACGAATGTATGGATTAGAATTTTCTAGAGTCTATGCCCCGCAAGTGCTTTTAGAAATATTATTAAAGAAACGACGTAGGCAAGGTTCTTTAAAATGCAAAATTTCTTTACAAAAACTAAATGAAAGGAACTAAACGAAGAATGGGCGAAATTTTGACAACAATTTGATCATGTGATGGTGTATCCTAGTTGTCACACGTTGGCGTACCGGTTCCCGTTAACCAGCACCGCAACTATTTGCGTGTAACTACGACAACGGAAACGAGCACTTAGTTAGAGAATGTTTTTCGAAATTTTCCCCATTGCGTGTCAAGAAATGCGCAAGCAAAACGCTGTATGTGCCAAATACATCGCACTTCCCATCCAATCGAGGAATAGTTGGGTACTGACTAACGCAAATGGATTGCACAGTTAAGTTTCACTACCTCGCCACAATAGCAGGTGTGGAATGGTTTCTACAATGCATCAAGCTCGGGTACGTACGCCGTTATGGTTTGGCACACTTCAATTTATGTTTCCAACCGGGCAGTTTTCGGTCTTTATTTGCGATTATCACCGCGATCACAACCGCTTGGGGAAAAAAACGAACAAATAAGTGACGTCATCGGCACCATTTGCACTAAATTGATGAAGTTTCATCAGGATGGACACGGGTGCGTGAGCATGGCAGTGATTAGAGTATAGTTTACGAGCACGTTGTTAACTAAAACAGCGCGAAGCAAACTGCTTATCACAACGGTTTGAGATGGCCATCGAGCGGGGATTTCGCAGTCCAACCGCTTATTTGCAACGGTACTTGAGCTCGAGATTTTCATCAAGATTCCCACTGCAACTGCTCGTAAATAGTACTCGAGTCTAGGATTGGTCACCCATGCTTGGCACTTGGGAGTTGTTCTCCAAAGAGATAAATACAACATGAATTTACATTATACCACTGATCTGTACAGTGTAAGTACTACTTATTAGTTAAGACCCTAGCGTGTAATGGTGTCCACTGGATTTGGTAATGCAAGTTCCTTGATTTTTAATAACTTGTCCATGCCACTAAGTTTTTTAAAAGCCTTTAAAAAATACAGATTTTCAACATTCTTAAAAAAACAAGTGCCCTTTGAGATCCTATGGATAGCATCGAAGGAAAGAAAATTGAAAATTAATAAATACTGAAAATTCGGTACATGGTGTCAATATCACGACTTTTCCGCGACTTCCATGACCTTAAGTTAATTTTGAAACTAATCTCCCTTGATTTTGCAACAAAAAAAAATAACATCAAATAAAATCACTATTTCCTGGCTTTTCTTTGAGTATTCCATGTTTTTTAATGTCCCTGGCAATTCCACGTTTTCCAGGTCTGGAGGAACCTTGTAGCATTTTTTAAAACGCACAAAGATATCGAATAAAAGTTACTTATTCTAAAGGAGACCTGACACGATCACTGCTAATGTCATTAGATGAATATCAAAACCTTAGAATGACATAACCAATGATCGTGTAAGGTAAACTAAAATGGAATGAAATGAGTGGTGGGAATTTAACATGATCGTGTACGGCTGACAAGGAAATGAAGACTAATGACAGTTGGCAATGCCATTAGATGACGTCATCAGTAATGTCATGTAGATTGTGTACGGTCATCTTTTGTTTCGTAGTCATTGCTGGTCGTGATCAAAAGTACTTTTGCTGAAAGCTTTCTCAGTGAAAATATTCCATTCGGAAAAAAATAAAACCACTTAAGCATTCCCATCAACAAAGATTTGTGGAATCAGAACACGTACATGATAAGATGGCAGAACGCCATAGTTACTTCCCAACCGGGAGATAAGGGCAAATTGGGTGACAAACAAATCACAAGTACGCCAACAAGGAGCTCCAGAACATGGCCTTATTTTGGAATTTCCAGGTGCTCAATGACAAAAAATGAATCAGGGCACCCTGGCTAAGGCCATACTTATACCGCCTACAGGAGCGGTCGGTAGCGGCAAGGTCACCATCGATACAGATCCCGAAATCCGCCCTCCGTTCGGCCTTCCGGTTCCCCTCCCACGCCTTCGCTTAGCATCCACAGGAGTGCAGGAACGCGCCCCGGGCCTCTAAACCCCGGTTTCGGGGTGCGGCCAGCGATCGCGATCTCGAATCGCGCAATCCTCGAGGCAAACCTCCTGGGGCCTTGAAGGTAATCGTTGTCAAAAAGCGTGCCAACGTCCACGTCTCAGAATTTTGAGGCTACATTATACATATTTCTAGAAAATCTCTTCTGAGAAAGACTTTTCGGAGGGAAAGACTGAAAGTAAAATACCGCGACTTTCGCCAAAATGTCATTCATTTACCAAAATAAAAATAAAAACAAGGAAGAAATCAACTTAATTCTCTTTGGGATCTTCGTAAACAGCTGAAAACAATTTAATTTAGAAAATCACTACGGAGAAGAAATTTGTGGAAGGAAGGACGGAAATTGATTTTAAAATACTATGAATTTCATCAAAAAGTCCTTTCTTCCCAAAACAAAAGCAAAGACAAGAAGGATTCAACATGAACTCATTTTTGGTTTGTTTTTTTTAAAATTCGAAACGGTTGTCTCTCGCATTGATCGAAATCTGAAATACAACTGTAGCTTGCATTTGTTTTAAAAAATTAATTATACAAAAATGTCACATTATTTATTAATGGAAGACAGTCTTCGATAAGTGCAATTTATTTCCCTAAATAATTCACGGTATTTAAAATTGACATTTTGGAAGTAGTTTTAAAGTTCATTACGAAGCTAAAATCGAGCAGACGAAGCAATTGCATATTTGGACATTTGAAATTTACTGCCTATAAAACAGCCGTGAAATTAAGAATGTTTATGCTTCCACGAACTAGCTTATCTTTAAAAACCTCGTGTCAACATTCCCACACAGTGATTTTTGGAGAATGATGGAATGATGGCGCCATCACAATCAGACAAAGACAACAATCATATGGCGCATTGTTTACGATGCAACGACCTATCTGCTTGATTCGTCTAGACTCTGGAAGACTGGTCCTGACTCATCTTGGAAGAAACAGGCGCCATTTGCAGCCATAGCCTATTTTACTTCTGGGAAATCGATACGCTCTCAGAATCGATATCCCTCAGATATGCAATCTAATTCCGGGGCCGGGCTAACAATTTTCGGGTGAAAACCCTGGGACATAATGGACATCGATCGATACACCCGCCAAGACCAATGATACAAAATAATGTGACCAAATTATAGCTCCTGGCCAACAAAAGAGCATCGAGACATACAGAAAATTCGGATGCTACTTTACTTGCAAAGCTTTTTAGCCAAAAATATTACGTAAATTGAGGTAGACTGCAGCTGAAACCACTGTTATCGCCGAAATTAAATTCTCAACTTCCCTGACTTTTCCGGGCAATTTCCGAAAACTTTTTTGACTAATCAAAAATGCTTACAGAATAAATTGGAAACGAAATTTACCGATTACTAACATTTTACTTATTATTTCAAAAGTTGAAAGTGATGTGTCATAATTTGATAAACAATCATTTGAGATCATGGGAATTTAAGGCCGGCATTTCATCTTTTGAAAATGTCCCTGATTTGTGCATCCACGTTTTAAATTCCCCTGACTTTTCTAGGTTGTTCCTACTTTCCTGAAAAGTCCAGGTTTCCCAGGTCAGTATGAACCCTGAATCCGTCTTTCGTGAAACCAGAAAAGGCTGCACATATTGGAAGTTCATTTTTGGAAAAAAAAATACTAATGTCATTTCCCTCTTGGCAATGTCTGCGCTTATCAAGAAAGTTCGGTTTGATCATAATTTGGTCAGGAATTAAGTTTTTTTTTTAAATTGTACTTTTTGAAAATCAACCACATCCTATGACCCCTAATTGCGGGCAATCACACACACCATCGCAGCATTGCGAAGCAGCACGCCTTTCGTTAATCAAAAAAACCACGGTAGTAGCTTGCGTGGTTAGGATATTTTATGGCGGTTAGGATTCAATGTAACACTTTGCATATACTTAGCAGCACACTATATTATCACGTGCTGCCAGTTTCCGTAGGCGAAATTTCGTTCGAGATTAACCAACTATCACGATGATTCGTATCCCGACCTTAGCTCAAGATGGATTGGCGATAGATAAGTAAGTCCTCAGCTATTTAATTTAAAAATGAAAAACATGTTTCGAAAATAGCCGCTTTGCCTGCAATCCCACATTCGACACCAATTTAATTCCGCTGGCAACTCCTTTCTCACGACTCCGAATCGTTATTAGGTCAAGTGGTTAGTACCATGTGTTGAATTTGTTTTATAAGCCTTGCACGCTTGCAGAGGCATATGCTAAGCAGGTTGCACAGCAAGACAGCACTTAGCTGCCAAAAACAAGAACCATGGCCAGCTCCACCTAAGGAAAAGCTTCCATGTGAGCAATCAGCCCTAGGGGGTATTTCACAACAAAAGAGCTGTGTGTCATTAATTCCTTATAATGCAGGGTGTCAATTTGGGAGCTGAGAGTGGTAGTAGCAATCGAGAGTAATCGCAGTTTGATGACTTCGATCCACTTGACATTGCGAACTAAACTCTCAGAGCAGTGTCCACATGATCCGTTGCGAGCAGTTAGGAACATTAAAACCGGAAGTCGGTTATGCTGAGCCTGAGCTCACCCATTCATTCAATCATATCGTTCTCTTCAACCGAGAGCTCTCTCATGTTGAACTTGTAAGTTACTCTGAGGGTCGCCAATAGAAATCCACTTGAGAGCTGCGTACTCTGTGGCTCGCAAAAGTAACTTTAATTACTTGCCCACCGAGTTCGCTCTCACCTCTCAAATGGACACCCGGCAACACAGCAGCAACGGTTATCATTGAAACCCATCCAACTTTTGCACATTTCCTGGACGTGAGAACAAAGCCAGAACGATTTGAAAATTCCTGACCAAAAACCCGACCGATGAACCAAATCACGATGACTGCGATTTGGAGAGGGAGAGCGAATTCCCCTCCACGTAATTGGGGCTAATAATGCGAAGCTCATTTAATATTAGCATAAACCAACCTTGGAGGGGGTGGGACACGCCTCACTCACCCCCTGGCCGTTCGCGAAAACATTAACAAACGCACCTCGTGAGATCATGGGGTGCCAAACTCCCGCGAAGCAACGTCACTAATTGGTGGCCGCCATTAAACCCGCCTAAGCAGGCCACCTTCCCATGGCCAGGTACCAATTAAGGTACATGTACCGCAGTGGCAGAGTGCTCTCAGCTGATCACGCTAATGGCAAAAATCCACGCACTTGCAGACATTGGAACTGCTTGAAAAAAAAAAAAAGGGAAATTTCTTCGAGGACAAACTGAAAATGCCCAGAAAATCAGAGACACACAATTGCACTACCATAAAGTCGATATCATGAATACAAATGCATAGTATCGACATGGTTAATTTCCCTGACTGTTCCATGCCTTTTCAATTCCCTTGTCAATTCCAGGTCTGAACCCATCCTGAAACTGGACGGTAGCATTGGTTCCAAACAAGAATTCGTTTATTCTGGCACTACTGAGATTTTTGTCCTAGTCTGGACACTTCCGGCTATCATTTGGAACGTCTGGCACCACTTTAAAACCACGGGTCAGCAAGCTCGGTTTGAGACCATGGATGACGTATGCGTGAAGAATCTACATGAAAATCTACCCATGCGATGCACAAAATCAACTTAGGATTTTGGCATGATAATTGAGTCGAAAACTTTGTGGAAGTGATTCGAACAATATACATTAATATCCAGCTTCAGTACAAGGCATCAGTTCATCGACATATTCTCTTAAGCCCAGGGCACGTATAGGTGATAATTAACGTTTTTATGGACATTTTTGATTCACCTACGATGAGAACTGGTTAGACAATTGCCTAAATTGTTCAAAGTACCAAAATGCCCCTTAGCCAGTGTGAACGAGCTCATGAAAAAGTCGTTTCAAAAACGGTTGGCAGTAAACGCTGCCCCGGTTCCATCCCAGGTAATTAGGCATGTTGGTTAGTGGGAATCCATTACTTGTCTTGTCCCTTCCGAAATTCAGTTTATAGGCTGCTTAAAAAACCTGTCTCGATCGTCCCTCCGTCAAATTCCTCGTGACACAGAGGGTTTTTTACAAGGTGGGCTTTGAAGCTATCTGAAAAATAACTTTTAAGAGATGATATTGTGATGCGACGAAACACGTGTGACGTCATAAAAACCAGCAAGGATCAGCTATTTTTGTGTACAGCTGATCGATCACCAAGCTTCCAATTTTATTCTCATTTCCGCTGAATTCGGGCCAGTCAGCAATTTCGCGGAATTTCGAAGGTAAAACCCAGTCAACCGAATTTTTGTTTGAAGACCCTGAAAACCATGGTAAAAAAAATTGCTGCTTCACGAGAATTCGATTTTAATACAAATTCATTAAAAAAAATTTCAGTTCTGTGCAATTTTCAGGGTCCTCCCCGATATCTTCAACTTTCCTGACATTTCCAAGTTCGTTTTTTAAAAAATTTAATGAATTCATCAAAAATGTTTGTAGAATAAAATGGAGATAATTTACCAATTAATGACATTTTTATGTACTATTTGAAAAGTTGAAAACATTAAATGCTCTCCTGTTTAAGTCATTATATTGCTTCTATGGCATATCCTTGATGACAATGGTAATGACATGAATTGAAAGTTCTCAACAAGCACATCTTTCTGGACCAAAATTCCACTCTACTTGGGGTATTTTTTATTGAGAAAGAATTATAACACGGTTACTCCAGAAATAAAAAATTCAACTTTGCTGGATTTTTTAAAAATTATTTTGATGACCACGCTGACCAATGATGTGAAATTATGACACATGCAAATCAGTATATCATGTCAGTATCATGACTTCCATGGCCTGAATTTAGTTTCGTGACATTTGTACAACTTCTTATGTCAGTAGACACTACCTACGTGAACGCAAATGATGTACTGATGTCAAATTTCCCTGACTTTTTCAAAATAAATCACAATTTCATGTCTTTCCAATTTACCTGATAATTCCACTATGGAGTGTTCGTTCCTAAACCAGCTAAATAAGTCAAAAGCTGATGAAAAATGTCCCTAAAATTTTGCATTCAAATTTCTGACTTTTCAAGGTTATTCCTATTTCCCTGATAATTCCAGGTCAGTAGAAACCCTGAATTTTATGAACAATATTAATTCCCTTAATGGTATTTTAATCCTCCTTGTAATTTCGGATTCCGTTATTTTAAATGATATGATTTATCAGATGTCATTAATTTGCCATTAGTGAGGAAGAAACTTAGCCTTGAAATAAAGTTACCTGGAATGCATCATAGATGGCGCCATTGAGTACGTACATTTGTTAGTGATAGATTCGATCCAGTGTTTGGTCGAATTCGGCAGAATCTGACCCGGTTTCACGGCAACTCAGTCGTGTATTTCAAACCACAAAATTGTCTGGCGAACAAAGGAATTTCGACGAACAACGAACAATTAAAACCGAGCAAAAACTTGCAAATTGTCTGTCCTTGTTCTATTCAGAATCAAAATTCCGGGTCGCCCACATCGTCTGACGACCGAAGCGCCACCGCTTCCAAAGTGGTGCCACAAAAAAAACCGGCACATCAGTCCAAAAACGTGCTCGAAACACCTAGACGATGAACGTGCAATTTCGATAAAGGTTATGTAATAGATTTACCTTGAAATAATTCAGAAAAGGCCAACGAAATCAGGATTTATGGACAGTTACCAATGCCCGCAGCTAGATGGCGCTACCAGCAGAGTTCAACTTATAAAATAAATATTGAAGTTGTCCACTTAGCTCACCATGGCAAAACACAGTAAGTTGATAGAAAGTTTTAAAAAAAACATTCTCCTATACAGAAACAATTAAGTAACGGGGGCGAAAAATAAAACGTTCTGAATTACTGTTATTGCAGCATTCCCTTAGAAACAAGTTTTTCAACTACTAAGACTTTTCCCTGTCTTTTCGAGTTTTTTAAACATTTTCCTGATCATACAGACCACTGAGATTGCAAAAAATAACTAGCAATGGCAGCATCAATAGGATTTCGTACTGTAGATTCCATGATTTTCCACAACTTTTCCATGCCGTTAAAATTAAAAATAAGAGGTTTACGTACGCTACCTTTGATTCCAAAAGGTAACTTTAAATGCTAACCTCTCATGTATCAAAGACAAATAATTTCATGAAATGATTCAAGATGTCCATGACCTACATTTTATTCCACGACTTCTTATGCCAGTAAGTATTTTAAGCTATGAAAATGCAAATGTTAGACTGATTTATTTAATTTCCCAGAATGTTTCAAACTAAAGCACTATTCCCTGACTTCCCCATTTTTTCCATGTCTACTCAATTTACCCTGACAATTCTGTTTTTCCATGTTTTCCAGGTCTGGGGGAGCCATATTGATAATATTTGCTTTCTTCAAAAGACAACCTGACATCAGTTGAAACAGCATTTAAAATGAAACATGTGAAATCATTTCTGCATGTTATATTTCTTCAGAAATGTTTTGACAAAAAAGGAGCTACACGGTGCTTAAAATGTATAAAATTTTCTTTCATAATGATGGTGTTGTTACAGCGTCATATCCACGATTTACTTTTCAAACTGGTTGGGATTCCGTTGTGCCCACCGGAAGAGGAAGGCGTTTAAATGGTTTAAATGTCCCACTTAACAGGACATACATGAACGAAAACTATCTGATTTTCAGATAAAAAATAAAATAAAACCTAGTGGTTGTTCGTAAAGCACCGGGCGATTAATCCGTGTTTCCTCAAAATGGCGTCATCCTAACCAGGTATCGATATTGGGCGGCTAATCAGGCCGAGCTCTCGGAGAGCAGCGGAGGATTGTGGGTATCGGGATCGAGGTTGTTCACCTCGGTTCGAATTTGGATTACAACAACATCTATAACAACAGCTGCCAGAATACCGAAAACTAGGAAACTCGATCACAATGTTTTGGAAAATTGGCCAGATATTGAACGTACTGAGGAAATAGAACACAATTCTTGAAAGCTTGCATAATTACCACACTGAGTGACAATTTTCAGGGGGGAAGGGGGGGGGGGGAAACCCAGAGCAGGTATATATTATGATAGAAACCCAGGGACGGCATGTAACATTATGTTATTTAATATTTACAACAACAATGACTTGCAAAAATATTTCTGCAAAACTAGGTAAACCCATGTTACAGGGTACCCACCGAAATTAAATTCTCAACTTTCCTGACTTTCTGGTTTTTGAATAAAAATTCCCGGACTTTATCGGAGTCATTTATAGCCAAGAATAAAACGGAAACAAAATTTATCAAGCACTCTCACTTGACTAGTATCATAAAACATAATTCCGTGCACGTAATCATTTGAGATTATGGTAATTTAAGGCTGACATTTTATCTGAGAAAAATGTCCCTGACTTTTGCATGAAAATTTAAAACTTTCCTAGATACCTTACTTTCCTTAGACTAATAGAGGCTTACAATTCCAAGCTTTCAAAATCTGTGTTAGCGTGTGTTAATTTTCTCAAACAAAAATGCTGAAACCGAAGTAAATCAGGAAATTCAAGAAATACCAGAAGTTTGTAAGAACAGGAAGGTTCACCATCCGTGCAATTTCTTTGAGACTTTTCTATTAAATCAGAGTGCGGATATCAGCATAACACTGGATCAAACACGATCCGTTTCGCAAAATGCATCCCAGATGGCGCCGGTAAACTCCAAAGGATTCCGAGCAAATGACCTGTAAATAGCATTGTTCCCTTATTTCAAAGCCCAGGTAAGAAAGAGCACACCTACTAATTCTCCAGCATCCCAAATTAGCCCGCCCTCCCCACAAATTTAGGCAACCCAATATTCCCTTTGTGCTAGCCCAACCTTAGCCCTTCATGGCCACGAACTCATTATTTGGACATAATGAGGGTAGGCGGCCATTATTATATGTTGAAAATACCTTCGTGGATCCAGGACTACCAAAGTTTCCCGCATGCGGGGGCGTGGGCCAAAAAAATTCCCCAAAAGCGCTCGCGGCAAGATCTCGAATACTTTCTATAAATGAGAACATCCGCTGAAAATAGCAATTTTGTTCTTTTCCAACAACAACAAAACGTTGAACAAAAAACTCCGAGATGACACTCCGCAGCAATGCCAATTAAGATCTCTTAAAATTAAGTCTACCCTAGATGAAAGCCAATCCACACAGATGTTCAAACAATGACATATTCGATTCAGTTACAGACTCATCCATAAGAGCCACCGCATGCCACTCGAGAGCTGCACTTGCAAGTGGACATGGTACTGAGAGCGCTATCGATGTATAGCTATCGATCATACAGACTTCACGAAGCATATACAGATGCCAGTACAACGTAGCCTAAAAAAACACTTCATACAGCGATATCAGTACGTACTGATTTGTGGCGATATTAGTAAAACGTATAGTAGTGTCACTAAGCATACTAATATCATCAGTAGTCCAAAAAACACTATATGCCACTAGCCTGTACTGTATCACTTTAAAATTTGCACAAAACAGACTCATGCGTTGACAGATAGACTTCACTAAGCATACACTGGCGTCAGTACAATGTAGTCTACAAAAATCCCTACATATATTGTTATCAATATAGAGCCATATAGGCCTAGTGATATCAGTAAAGCACCATATATTGATCATTGTAAAGTCGTGTAGTAATGATCGTATAAGGTCTGCTTACTGGCTTCTTGGTGTCATTGTTCTTTCCCTTTTAGACAGCACGCTAAACCGCAGACCCAATTTGAGAAAATATAGAATTGTGATAATCAGGCCTAAGTGGTGGCAGGTGAACAGCGATACCGGTCCACCCCTGGGCCTTGACACCTTTTCCGAACGTTCGTAAGCGGGGTTTGCGGAAGATAAAGCCGGGTTCCGGTCGCCATCTTGATTCGCTTCCCCGCACCAAAACGGCCGGAAACGGGAAACTGATCATTGGAAATTCTAACAGGGAAGGTTTAGGTTATGTAGACGATTGGTGAGCGCCCTCAATGCTACTTCCACCGCCACCCTGGCGCAATCAGCCGTTTCGAACATCGAACAAACTTCCATATCTGTCAAAAACTGCATTTAAGCAGCAATTTCACGTTTGAAATATGAGCGTGCGCTACGAATTATTAGTCTCGCTCTCAGGTTTATTGCGAAATCTACAGCGTTTTTAAACGTTAGATTTATTTTTGAAAAAAATAATTGAGATTTAGTTTTGGATAGCGCAGGAGTCAATTTTTTTCCGTGCATAGGCAGTCCATAAATTACACCCACCACAAAACTTATCCCCTTTCTCATGTAACCAAGTGTAACACCCCCACCCAATCCCCTAATTCCTCAACAATTTTATAATTTTAACATTTACATTAACTCAATCTTTCGCATGGGACACATCCATTTTAATGTCTGTTACCAAGAAAGAGATCTGATTTTAATCTGCATTTCAAGAAAATTGCTTGTTCAAAAATTATAATAATTAAATATTGCTAATGAGTGCAGTCCAGAGTTCTCGACACTCTTGCTATGTGGATCTTAACGTTACCAGAAAGCTAACCAAAATCGCAATTGTTAAAATCGTTTTGAATATCAACTGATAATTTAATTAGGAGTCACTCCCACACTCAACTATGTACATTACAAATACACCGTAAACTACGTGAATTCCGATAATTAAATTAAGCTGCTCATAACGGCAAGCGTGATGAGCTGACCACAAAGACAGTAGGACCCACTTATCGATCGTGATGGGGGTGCTAATTGAAACCAGTCTGAGTAAAGTGGCCTAAGCACTCCGCCATTAGCGTCCCAAATTAATATGGCGCCCGTCAGCGAATATGTTCACGAACAAGGGCTCAGTAATGAAATCAGCTCTAAAAGGGCGAAAGGGCCTCCCCTCCCCACATTTAATTAAGCCCACCACTAATTTGATTAAACAAGCATGGGTCCAACACTTCAAATGACACTTTGACGGATCGATGGGCACCACAATCCTCGAGACATATGAAATATTTAACTTACTCCATCGCAACCAAGAACCACAATTCTGGCACGGTGTAGTATTGCCATCACCAAATATTACATATAAGCTACCATAGAAAGATGAATTTTGATGGACGTGCTCAAAAACAGCGTGGCATGATTTGGACTAATTACCCAAAATTAAGTACGCGCAAAGTGTAATTTGCATTTTCCTGGTGTAAAAACAGGATTGAGTCACAGATGCAGATATCCTCAAAATCCCAAGTTGGGCAATTCGTTCCGCTCAGAAAATCGATGCTATTGTTCACATAAAGAATAAATAAACTGCAACAAGGTACTTCCGAAGGGTAAGCAGCAAATCTATTAGCATTATGCTAACTTGAGAGCACTTCGCAAATCATGCTTAAGCACGCAGGTATTATGCGCCAGTGTGGTCTACCTCGTTTGAAGTGATCCAAGTCATGATAATTCTGACATTTTACGACCTACATTTCCCCCCACCCCCGACCCATGGCGTTCGATACGTTTGACGTCATCCGTAAACGCAATTTGCCTTCCCCGTGAACGGAGGAATTTGCAACATTTCCGCAGCGACACCGAGAGCAAAAACGAACAAATCCCCAAATCCCCGAGGGAAATTGAAATAAAAACGACAAGTGCTTATCTGTTCCGTGCTAGGTGACACAAAATACTGATCCAAAACAACGTCAATTTCCACAGGTTAAAGATTTCTTTTTCCCTTGACCTGTAAGACCGGTCCGCCATACTGGGGTCGTCTTTCATAGCGCAAAAGGCAATTAAACCACACACCATAATCGATACACGAAATTAAGTACCTAATACCTCCTGGATCTCCTGACAAGTTATCTCAGGCAGTTACAAATCCCCTGACCTCCTAGGTCCTGTGGAGGCTGTGGGAGCCCTGACTGTTTCCAATATAACGACATCTTGAGACTTGCAATCCAGATTGCAATACCTGTAGTACATTTGCGAGCGGCCATATTGGAGTTTGACGATATGATTCCTCTCAAAGAGGAATAAATAAAAAAGAGAAGGGGGTGTTCAATGACAGTGCACATGTACTCTATTTCAGAACCTGGTGTGTTCATCCGTGTGCCGACTGAGGATCTTAATTGGCGAGCGTAGCAAAGCGACGATAATGGAAAGATGAATCAGTCTTAACGACCGACGCCATATTAGGGCGCAATTACGATTGTTGCCTGCATATATGTCCGTAATTGACCGCCATTATTCTACCTGGCCCATATTCCCCCCCTTTTTTTTCGAACTCCGCCAACCGAACAGGCCTACATTTTCATTTCGGGGCCAATGTAATAACCGCCGTCAGTCACTCAGCCGGCTGAAATTACGGGTAACAAAAAAATCGAGCATCACCAAATGAACGTCCGTCCTTGAACGTGTCGAGCCTCTTTCGCAGGAGCTTCAAGATGGCGGATTCCACGAGTCCCGATGTGGCGAATTTGAGTTTACTAGCTCTCACTTTCCTATTTTTCATAAATAAAATTGATTTTATAGTTCATCCCGTTAGTAATCATTTAAACCATTTCGTGGGAAATAAGTTTAAAATGAAGGATATTTGTTTGAATATTTCAAACATTTTCGCTTTTATGGTATTTACTTCAAAAAAGTTGTGTAGAAACGAGGTTCATTCATGAAATTGTGTTACGATTTGCATTGCAATTTAGTTTTATAAATGAGAAAAATGCAGAGTGAATTGATCACTTGTGATTGTTTCGCAAAAATGTATACAAAGACGGATATTTCAGAATTCATAGTTTGTGATCAGTTTAAAAAATTTCGCCTACAACTTTCTATTAATTCATATTTTTGCGAATTTTCTTGTACAGAATTATTTGCTAAATTGTCACTAATTTTGCTAAAGTGTAGCCTTCTAAAGTCCAAAAAATGACCTGTAAATGCAGATGTTTCCAAAATGTATTAGATAAATATCTACAATATCTATCTATTTCCTTCAATACTGATGCTGAAAAGCCTGGCAGACTTATGGCAGACTTTATAATCACCTCATTAAAAAATGAGGTGATTATAAAAGAGGTTAGGAAGGAAAATATTACCAAATTTTATTTCAACTCTCACTCGACACGCTTGTGGCCACACAGAACAATAGGTTGCCAATCCGCTCTCAAAATCCCAAAACCAATACGGATGATACGAACAAAGTCAAGGTGAGTCATACTGGTTGAGTCTCCTCGACAGCCTCGATGACTCACCCTAGAAATCTCAATTACTGTAACGGAATCCAATAACACTTCACGCTAGAATGCATGCAGGAACAGTTCAGACACGTTTGAATGACAGAACACCTCAGATATGTTCTCTACGTCAAAACCCTATAAAGTTCGAACGCAGAGCACCACAAGCATAACAATTCCAGAACACTTCAGGAGGTCGAACTATACTCAGAACACCTCAGACGTTCGAATCTCAGCAAACCTCCCATTTCAGGCGAGCTCAAACGCCAGCATCCCAATGAATCAGAGCGATTGATCCGGGAAGTTCTCATCAAAGCGAACAGCTGCTCGAATCCGCATCTCAATCGGTCAACGCCCCTTATTAATACGTTACCTACATAATTGGATGCAATTTAAACGTCGCAGCTGACCAGGCAGGAATGTCGCGGAGCTGAAAAAGGCAATTTTCGATCGAATTCCACTCGAAACGAGATGATAATCTCGCGGCTAACCACATCCCAAAAGTCACGCTTCATTAAACCCATTAAACGTTCCGTTTACAAAAGCAAATCCAACCGCAGTTTAATGCGAGGCTGGCCGATGACGTCACGTCCGTCATCTTTCCTCTTCAGGCTGACCCAATGGACATGGACCATCAAGCATTTCTTTTGAAAATACAAATCGTTCGTTTCTGGGGGGAAAAAACAGATCCTAGCCTTGGAACCAAACGCCATTTAAAAGGTATGTTTTGAGATAAGGACATAAGGTGTTCCAGGAAATGCCATCGCCAAATAGCCAAAATGGCAAAAAAATGCGGGCGGAAGTCATTGGCCCAAGGACGCTTTGACCCTCCACGATGAATCGTAAACATAGCTCTCATTGGCGTCACACGAGGTCAGACCCCAACAGGGTTAAAAACTGTTAAAATAGCGGCACTTGAAGCGCAACCCATTTGCAATCTGTGCCCAGCTGAATCTGGATTAGGTATTTTGACATTTACTGCCAGTAAACGGCGTTAATTATGACTACGACCAGCAGGTGGTATCTGTCAGACTGGTCAGTCCCCTCCAAAACGAAGTCCTTTTCGCAAGTCTTGGTGATGTCATCCCACTATATATTCTATGAAGCTTTTAACAATTCAAAGAAAGTTCACTTTCCTTTGGCATATTTATCGAAAACATAATGCAGTCAATTTGATTGCAAATTGATTGAAAATTTAATGTAATTCGATTTATTGACATTCAAAGATTGGGGTTTACATAAAAAGGGCAATCATGGACCATTCACACCAGGGGAGGAAATTAAATATGGATATATAAATATGACTTATTCAATACAAGGTAAGACCAGAACTTGGCCACAAATGGACCTTCATGTCAATCATATCCATACATATGACCATATGTCAACATATTCCTCGATAGTATAGTGGTGAGTATATCCCTGCACATGTCATATTTACAAGTATGATCATACATACATGTATCTATATTGCAATGCCTGGAGAATATAATATAACTATTTAAATTTCATTTACATACTCATTTTCTTAAGGGAGATGAAGCGGCAGTGAGACTGCTTTTAGCAGAAAACTGAATATAATGATACAATTAAAATAGATATTCAGGTTAAGATCACATTTTTGTTGCAATACATACATTGTAGTTAGAAGATATGTATAAAGAAAACTGATGCATAATTTAATAATATCACAACAAAAACAATACCACCAGGCAATGTCAAATAAAACTCCTGCGAGCAAATTTCAGTTCAGACACGTTTTTAGTTCTAAAATTACGCAGGCCTATTGAATAAAACAATTTTAGTACGTGGTCATAAACGGCTTTATAATTGTCATACATGGTGCTGCCAATTTACAATTGTATAGCTTATACATGGTCAGTTATGACATATGTAAATAACCTCATATTTAGCCATATTTAACTTTTCCACCCGGGGGTATCTTTTGTATTGGTCATTTTTTGCGCATTTAACGATATGTTTTAAAAAAAACTTCACCAAAGCACTTCAGTTCGCCCCACCCTTGAAAGCCCGGTGGTCAGCAAAAGCGAGCCAAAGTGCCTTATTACCCAATGGTTTATTTTCTGGGAGAGAATGGAGAGGGTGATAAGGAACGCGCTGAAAAACTAATGGCCTGACTACCAGCTCCCCGGGGCCATGTACTGCCCTTTTTTTCGAGCTTTTTTGTAGGGTGGGGGTAAAAGGCGAGGGGTTCCTGCTGTCATCCAACGGAGATAACTTTCGCTTAAAAGCGAGTGATGAGATTGTTTCAATATGCGGCGCGTCAAGAAAACGTCCCCCAAAGTACCTAAAAACTAACTAGTTTTTTGTCCTTTAGTTTTTCCCTATCCTGGCCTAATCGAGAGTGAGTCAGAATACACGGGCCGTGACAAGTTTGGGGGAATCAACGACCGGTGACGCTAAGTATAGACCCCCTCCCACATACCCCTCCCTAATCATCATCAAAAATTAGAAAAAAAAGCTTCAACTTTTGAGCATGGGATGCGCAATCCCAGTGAATCTTATCCAGGTTCCAGGATTCGCATTTATTTCCCCACATTCCCTAATCTTATTTCCAAAAACATTTTCTATCAATCATTCTTGTACAAGTTACCCAAATTTCTCAGAATTCTGTCAAATCGTCTTTTCCCAGTGCATACACATTCCAAGCATTTGCCTAAGATGGTTCCCACAGCTTTAGTCAAATAAAATTCCCTGACTTGACAGGTTTGTTTTTCCCTGACCTGTACATAGGGTTGTACCATCGACCATTAGTACGTGAAAAGAGCCTGCCTTTGAATATAAATAATAGTTTTTATCAATTAAATGCCAAATAAAAGGAACCGGTCCGCCATATTGGGGTTTAGAGAAATTACATCATTCATGGTTCCACAGGCGAGAAATGAAGCCAAATAGAACGAAAAGCTCTGCCATATTGAATTTTTCACCGTGCACGCCAAAACATGCATGAACTCATCCTGGACTGAAATTATGATTGAAGTTAGAAAATCCCCTGACTTGTTGAAAATATTTTGAAGTTCTATTGACTTTCCCAGTCAGCTTACAAATCCTGAAATCCCCTCACTTTCAGTTCCTGTGGGAACTCTTGTTCTAAGCCTCGATCATTGCTGATGTTTAATATAGGCATTAGGCCAATTTATTTTTTTAAATCTTATTATTGCATTTTCAATAACGTTCATTTTTCAATGAAATTTTCCGCCAACCCCCTAGGCGGTATTAACCCTATTTCTTAGATAAATATTTAAAAAAAAACCAGAACCTTCATAAGAGGTGCTTACTGTTATATTCGTGTGGGTTCTAGAATTCGCTATATATTTGTTAATTAAAAAACAAATACATCGTGTATTTAAATAACGCCTACGACCAAATTAACCAGTTAAGTTTTTGTATCCATTTAACTCGCCAAACAGTTCAGGCATGCATAAAAACCGAAACCCAAAACCCAACGAAATCAGCACAAGTTTTTTTTTTCTTTAGTTAATAAATCGTTCCAAAACCACAGCCCACAATTTAAATGGTGTTCTATATACTTCGAGGGTTGATTTTCAAAATCCGCCGTTTGATTACCAGACAGCCCTGAGGAGAAAATGGCCAAGTTTTCGGCCCGTTTTCTCAGCCCCACGGCCGGAAGTTGGGGTTGCCCCCTGTTTTCCGAGCGAGGGGTTTGGGACAAAGGCTCCTTTTTGCCCCCGCCTCACCTGTGCTGGATCCGTGACCAACCACAATAAACAATCGCTCGATTCCGCCATTCGTGGCGAAGTTCGTATTTCGCACACTTTGCAGAATTGTGTGCTAATTTATCTAAAAAGAATCGAAAAACAGCACGCATCAGCGCGCTATTCCCACATTATTTCCAGAGCACGCGCCCACACTTCCTTCCTGGGCACCGCCATATTGGATATGGCGCCCGCATAGGGTTATCAGGTGCAAAAATGAAAAAGTAGGACAATCCAGTCTAAAATCAATTAAAAAGGATGACATTTCAGAATAAAATAAAATATAAGATACGTATTTTCATAACGAAAGATCACGTGAACTTCAACATTAAAACTATCTCAAGTGAAGGGCTAACATCTGTTAAATCGTGTATACCTGACTTCAAAGACTTCACTGGGACTTCGATGACTTCGCTGATTTCAATGGGACTTCACTGACTTCAAACAACATGTATACCTGACTTCAGACGATGTTAGCCCCTCGATCGATAAAACGTGTCATCAGGTCTAAAAACCCCTTTCAACGTTTGTATTATGGGCAGAAATAGAAAAATAAAATTCAAAGTTTAAGTAGTTCTAAACTCTTTTGTTCAAGAACTCAATACATGGAATCAAATCCTCATATGTAATATTCGTATCCTTTAAGAACCATCCATCCAAGACTCATCCAGTGGACGTATCCATTTTTCAAAATATTTCAGGAATGCCTTGTACGCTTGTTGAAATTATTTATAAATGCTATGTTTCTTTGTTTGAAACATTTACTTTACGAACAAGCTGTTTCACTTTTAAGGGACACGAATTTGTCTTCAATTCGGTTTGGCAGCAAACAAAATTAACTACATGTATGATTAACACTATAATAGTGTGATTACACTATAATTTTCTCAAAACTAGAACAGCACTGAGTCATAACCGATGAGATATTGAGCTTTCACATGTACATTACCTCTTCCATCATAGAGAAAAGCCATGGCAAATCGTTATGGGACGAATTTGAAGACCTGCAGTACCATCTAAAGATCGCTTGAAGAGTTCCTCACGAGCTGTATAACTGGCCAATTACATTCACCCCGCGACAAACGGGGCGCATAATTATCCTAATTAATTCAGTCGCATTGTTTTGCCCTGAATTGAAACACGAGTTAATGTCATCTTTCTTCCAAACAATGGAATATAGTTTGTAGTCCTATAAAGTTCCCTGAAAGATCTTTGGAGAAGGGTTGTACCTATACAGTGCACTGGCAGTCTGGCACGAGTTCAACTCATATAGGCTATCCAAGACATTGTCAACTCCATCACTAACTATATAAAGTCATAATTACTAAAGTGGATTGTCCACTATAGCGGAAAAGTGGTTTATCTTTGACATCTCCTAATACAATGCGCATAACCAAATAAAAGTTCATGCTCAACCACATGTGCATGCATATTTCCAGAACACTGCGTCCAGGACATTATCAGCTCCATCTATCCAAGACGATGTCAACTCCGCGTCCAAGACAATTCCATATCTAAGACATGGCAAAATACAACTACAACAGATACTCATAAGCAGCCATATCCAGGATATTTTCAACTCTGCATCCAGGACATTTTCATCTCTGTATCAAGAATTTTGCTAAATCACATTGTCAACTCCACATCCAGGACATTGTCAACGCCACATGCAGGATATTGTCAACTCCACATGCAGGACATTGTCAACTCCACATGCAGGACATTGTCAACTCCACATGCAGGACATTGTCAACGCCACATCCGGGACATTGTCAACGCCACATCCGGGACATTGTCAACTCCACATGCAGGACATTGTCAACTCCACATCCATGACATTGTCAACTCCAAATCCAAGACATTGTGAACTTTACATCCGGGACATTGTAAACTACAGTTACAATAGATACCTGAAGCAGTTATATATCCAGGACATCTCAGTATCAAGAATTCTGCCAAATCATTTCCAGGACGTTATCAACTGCATCCAGTGAATGTCCACATTTACGTCACCAGGTGGTAGGATCCAGTAGAGATCAAACGCACCTTATGCAACGATTAACAACGACAAGCAATGAAAATATGTCAGTCCTACCTCGTAGAAGGCCTTCACGTTGCGCACCAAAATATCCAAATTGCGGAGCCTGGTATTGATGTCGCCCCCGGTGTGACATACCCCTCGGTGAGGCGGTCTCGGATCGCTGAAAAATAAGAACAAAATCGGTGCATCAGCCAAACTGGTTCAACGCAAACAAGAGATTACAACACAACAGAATAAAAACCATTTCGTCGAAATCTAAGGAACCAAAAGTCGACGTGAAAATCTGACAATCGCAAATCGTCAGGTGAGAATGCGAAGGAATCAAGAGCTCCACGAAGCACAAAATGATTCATGGAATCCACCTATCACCTGCATAATCGGTCCAGATGTCCAGTGAAAAAAAAAAAAAAACGACCATCCATAAAAGGGATGCACAAATGCATGCGCAATTGTGAATACCTCAAAACGTTTCTAAATCACGTGAACGTATGATTAAAAAAGCAAAAAACACAATCCCTTTTATTTGTGAGAAATAAATCTTCGTTCCAAACGTGCCATTTAGTTCATTAGTCGCACATTATTTTTTTTAATAAACGTGAGAACTGGAAACGTTTTCGAAACCAGCAGCGAAGTGAACGAATTATTCCACCAGGTTGAAAATAAATTTTGCTTTTCGAAACTGCTTTACGACCACCGCAATCAAGCAAATGCGAAAAAAAAAAAAAAAAAAAAATAGAAATCGAGCTGAAAAATCACTGAGTGGTCAAAAAATAGCCACCATGAGTCACGACTCACGACCAACACAAGCAACATTTTTTTTTGATAAAACATGCTCCGCACTGCAAACGCTGCCCTTTCAAGTCCAGAACTAATGCATTCAAGGTCGATAATGATCTGATATTCAAATCCAATGCATGCATTCCACTTCTGCGAGCGATTAACTTTTCCCAAGCTGCAAATCATGTCAAAATGCGGTTGTTTTCACGCCTCGGCACACATCCTAGGTGCTAACGACATCACGGGCATTGGAGCTTCAAATCCGGTGACAAAATGGACGCCGTTGTTTACACCTTCAAACATGTCTACCAGGGGTGATTTGGGATCCCAATGTTTTACTCTTGTTTCTTGTCAAAACTCATTAAAACATTACAATGGAAGATTATATTTCCCACAACTAACTGTTTCGAAAAATCTTACCTCAGAATGTAAAATTTAATAACGCCAACGTAATGTAGTACTTTTATACTCAAATTTTGAAACTAATTATGTTTCGAAATATGCGAAATAACAAGTTTCAAAGGCTTACAGATAAAACCTAACGGCATCCATAGTTAAGAGGTATTCTCCAAAGACAAAAAAAATAACGAAATTTCAAAACTGGAACGTGGTTTTCTACCTGGGGTAAAAATCGACCCCAAATACGTTTGAACAACTAATTTCTACAAGAAAATGCTTTTTCGGGGAGGAAAATATACACCAAATATATCATAAACAAGACAATTACACGAAGTTTGAGAATCATCAAAATATTTCTCATATATTAAAGAGATTTTAACGCACTGGAAGCCAAAATCAGCCAGCTATAATTGTTGTTTTCGGGTCGAGTTCACGTACACGAGGAAAATGAGTAGGATAGGCAAATTATTGCCTCTTATGAGGTTGCCATAACAAGAAATATTATGGCTTTGCACTAGATATTTACAGAACAAATTACATTTCATAACACCCTTATTGCGGGCTAAAAGAGGGGTGTACTGCCAGTGGGCGCCGGCTTAGGTGGCAGCATGTATATTCTTCAGCTGATAGGCCATGTGGTTCAGTAATTCAATTAATTCAAAAACAAGTTATCCATTTGGAAAAGAATGACCAATGAATAACGTCTATATGTAACAGGATGACGTCCATTCACTAAAACCCATCAATATTAATAGGTCGAAAATTGCTTTTATCTTTCATTACATGTAGGCCTATATAATATTTCTAAAAAAATACTTCATGGAAAATGCACTTAAACTGAATTATTTCTGGCTTGTTTTGAAAACATTTTTGCCTTTAGGTTTTCTTTTAATGTGTAAACAATTTTTTTGTATGAAATTTATTTAGCCGAATTTGTCGAATAAAAAAAATTAAGTTTTCTAAACAAATACAGTAAAACCTCCTCTAACGGACACCTCTAAATAGCGGCCACCTCT
>JAQIXS010002211.1:0-24082 GCA_034700785.1 Rossiulus vilnensis
TCGGGACTTGATTAAAAGTTCGAGTTAGCGTATTATTCTATTTATAGGAAGTCGAGTTATCGAGGTTCCACTGTATACTTTTTCCACCGGGGTTGGCAAACAATGTCAAGTTATGAAGTAAATGAAGGATGTAATTTTAAGCCTTCAAAAACACGCTGAATTTGTAAAAATATGTGAGGATTTTAAACTAATGCTTCGTGCAGGAAAGCTTTATCTGATCATATTATTGGTGGGTACAATCATTAATATTGATGTTGTTATTTTTACAGTTCAGTTCCAATTATAGTTCGCTCTACTAACCTAATGATTAATAGGATTTTGTTGGACCATTTTACTATAGGAACGTTTATTCTAAAATACAGTGAAAATGAAGATAACCTGTTGCAGCCAGGAATTCTGGGAAAATTGCATTATATTACAAACTCATTAGTTGTGTTAACTACTCACCTGCTGTGGTGCAATGCTTTTCCTTGGTTAACTAGAGGGGTTTGCTTAACGTTTGTTGGTGCAACCGACCCCTAGGTATTATTATTAGTATTATTTTAAAAAAATGCCATGACGTTCCAATGGCTTACCAACAAGAGCAGCGAATAGTTTTTGGGAATTCGTCAATGTCGAGCTCGTGCTTTTCGCCACCATTAACACTTGCACGAGAATTTCGGTGATGCCAAATTCGCAACCTTGCACTTCCCAAAAATAAAAGGCCAATAAAAGGTCGTTTGATACAAAGCCACGAGTTACATATATGATCATGATCATCCGATTTTCGCCATCGTCCCTCACACGCAATTGACAGCTAGTAATATCTGCCTAAAGTACATTAGTATCCTCTCACGAATTTCTGTTTAACAGGCTGTTATTGGAGGATGAGTTGGCGTACCAATGGCCTGTTGCACCATGCCTCTTTGTCCCAAAACGATCAAGATGAACAACACAGTTGAAATGGTCACTAGGCTTGTTAAGGTGACTTAGGGACCTTCATCTGGTACATTACCGTCCAAACCCACGTGCTAGCCTAGGCTTGGTCTAGATTATTTTTAACAGGGAAAAACGCCGAATGCCACCCTGGTGACTGATCAGTATAATCAGTTCAGTAGATATCAGTACAAATATAATTATATTAGTAAAAGTAGAGTGATACCGCTAACCATACGGATATTAGTAGTCCAAAAATTTGGCATAAATAATGATTTATACTGATTGTAATTGTAATTTCAGTATAGAATCATACTGTTACGACTAAGGTTATACTGATGTCAGTAGAGAATCTGATCTTTTCACCAGGGGGAGGGAAGGAAATGCTAGGCCATGAAGCAGAAAATTAATCTACCTTCGTATCGAACTTGAATTTTGATTGAAGGTAAATCAATAAAAGGAAAACATCAATTTGATTTTTTAATAAATTAATAATAAAATATTCTTTAAATAATAAACGTTTCAAAGATAACAAAGGTTTCAAAGGCGTCAATTAAAACGGGTCCCATTTAATGGAGCACTATTTGTAGTGAAATGGGCACTATACAGTAGCACTATATTTTGTAAATGAGCACTATTATTGAGCATTATTGTGTGAGCACTATTTAGCGTAAGCTAACCTAACCTAACCTAAACTAGCCTAACCTATCCTAACCTAACCTAACCTAACCTAATAATAATAATAATGATAATAATAATTATATTAATTGATATTTACTTATTGCTCACTTAATATTACGTTAGTGCTCGATCATTATTTCGGTAGTGCTCAAGTAAATTAATATAGTGCTCAAAGAACGTAATAGTGCCCATTCCATTAAACAAACTACTCAATAAATTAAGACCCTTTATACATTATTATTGGCTACATTTTATTTATAAACTAAACGTGTCATACTGTGATACAAATTTTAGTAACGTTATACAGTACATAATATGATAAAGTAGCTAAGATCAATGCTAAAAGAATGTATGAAATATTTAATAATGCAGCCTCAAAAGGAATTCATTTTACACATCTCGAACGAATGTCATGATGTAATTTCAACTAACATTTTTCTTAAAATCTAAAATACAAAGACTATAACATGATAAACACAGTTCCGGAAAGATTCAAATGTGATCTTTACAATAGTGCTCAAGATTATGAAATCCGAAATTTCAGTTTTGAGTATTATGGTGCTGAGTTTGGACAAAATGTGACTTTAAATTTTTGGGAAAATGTATAGATTCATAATTCATTTACTAAAACAAGCAGGGCAGAAATGATTTGCTATTGCCTTGACAGATAAATTGTTTTTTAATTAGCCAAATTTCAATTTCTCCTATCATTTTGTTTATCGATCAGAGACCGTCAAAAGATGGCGCAAATTGAGGCAAATGTATTTCTTTCTGGGCTTCACTTGACACTTGTACCATTTTTCAAATCGACACAAAGTACTGGATCTAGAAAACACATTCCAGGTTTTTTCTATCTTTGGTCAATTGCAGTAACGTGACAAACTTTATGATTTTTTGTAATTGCCTCAGCAGCAGATAAATGATCACACATATTGGCTCTGGTTTCCTAACTGAGCTTACTATGAAGCTAAAACTATGCAGGAATGCATAGGTGCATTCTGTAAACAATTAAAATGAATTGGAGAGGTCAAGTGGGACCATTACACAATACTTTGGGCAGTATTGTGTAATTGCATCACCGGACCTACATGCAGCCGCACTCCTTGACGATCATCGTATGGTGTTGTTTGATGACCACCTCGCCCTTTTCCAGGTACAAAATGCTGATGGGGGCCAGCTTAGTGGGGCTGCAGCAGGGCACGGGGAGGGCCCTGTTGACGTGCATGCGCACCAGGCTCTGCACCATCGCATGGTTGGTCATGTTGTACCGGGAGTCGGTGAAGCCTCTGCACTTGCCGCCGCACTGGTAGGCGTTGAATTGGGTGGGGAACACCACCCACCCACCCCACCCTATTTTCACGAAGTCGATCTGCAGGTCTTTGAGACGACAAAATTCTCCCGGTTTAAAATTGGCGCTTCTTTCAGCCCTCGCACCGACCTCTAGGGACATTTCCTCGCCTGGGAATTCCCCATCTGAGTCGGTCACACTGGCTGCGTCCGCTTCAAAGATGGCGGGTGATTCGTACGGGGAGATCTTCGGAAATGTCAGTTCGGACGCGGATTTTATGAAAAGGTCGCCCGCTTCCGTGTAGGCGACGAGGATCGCGTCGGGCAACCTCCCTGCGTTGTCATTGGCGGATCGGCGATCAAGGAACTTGCGTTTGCGTCTAAGACTGAACACCATATCCAGGGTAAGACCTTTGCTTATGTTTCTCGATCTGGTGTAGTCGAACCAGTCGCGGACGGCTGTTGTGATGTCCATCAGCGTGATTTCGTCCGGGCCGAAATGCGTGGTCACCATCGACATGGCCGAGGCGTTCATCGGGACGCGGGTAGAGGCCACGGTCAGGGCCTCCAGCTCCTGATGCGAGCTCCAGGCTGCCGGCAGGCGCAGCCGTAGCTCTACGGCCCTCAGTCGCTCACTGAGCTTCATTTGAGAAACGTTGAACTTGTACACCAGCTGCTGATGGTTGTCCTGGTAGGCGGCTGCAAAATAAGCGATGAGGCTGGTGGCATGCACTTCAGAGTACTTCAGACTGACTTCAATGAGATTTCAAGAACTTCAAGAGGCTTGTTGTAGGCCTTAAAGGTCTCTTGAAGGATTGGTGGCATGCACTTCAGGCTAACTACTCTTAAAAATGATGTGCACTTCATGGAGATCATTGACTTCAAAGAGACTTCAAGAACTTGAAGAGACTTGTTGTAGTCCTTGAAGTCTTTTGAAAGGTTGGTGACATGCACTTTAGGGTAAAAACATGGTGCAGCATCGCATCAAGCATTGCATCGAAGAACGCATCATGCATCATAAACAAACACATGGTTGCCAATATAAGTGTACATGGTGTAGCGTCGCACCATGCATCAATTCAGGAATCATTGAAGTATCACTGCTATCATTGACATCCACTTGAAGTCATTGAAATCAGGGAAGTCAGGCTAGTCTTTGAAGGCTGGAAGGGAGGAGGATGGGCATGGGGGTTTGCGAAGACCTGACACTGCTGGACAGGGAGGAGGGGGTTGAAGGATATAGGACGTCAGGACAGTCAACTGAAATTTCCGAATTTAATACCGAAAGAAAGAAAACTGGACAGGGGGCAAAGGGTCTAAAAATCATGAACACCATATGTCAAGGGTTCAAGGATAACGCGTCGGTATGTTTTGCACAATAAACTCACGTCAACCTCCCCCAGCTAATTGAAAATTTCGATTCGAATTTCAATATCTAACTGATCGCGCGGCATGGCAGCGAAGCCACCCACAGGGTTCCCAGGTTTAAAAATCCCCTGACTTTCCCTGAGACTCTCTGGGACCCCTGCACCCAGTGACATTTGGCTATGCTCTACGCTTTCCAAGATAAAAGTGGCAGTTGCTTGGTGGAAATGCATGATGGAGCCACGTTCAATAGGACTTCAATGATTTTATTATTGCTTCGGAGACTTCAACCAAGATGGGTATCTGACATGACAGCACTTACCTATTGCCGGAAACGCACGGATGGTGTCCGCAGTCATCACTTCTCTCCAGTTTTTAGGCCTCCCGGTTGCTTCGCTAAGTGGCTGCCCCTTGCTCAGGTTTTGGTACACCGATAGGATGAAGTCGGACGATAGGCGGTGGTTGGAATAAGTGGACACGAATTGCTCGGGTGTCAGGTCGCTGCCCTGAGTAGCGATCCACACGATGGCCCAGCAGAGGGTTACTCCCAAGAAATTCAAGCCATGCTGGAAATCTACACAAGCCATTTTGGTGGCAACTGCTTGGATCGATCGCCTGGAGGATGTGTTTTGCAAGTAAGGATTTTGGAGCACACAACTGCTCACTTATATAGCCTACGATCTGCAGTCTCCAACACCTTTGGAGGCTAATTGTTGCATATCCTCTCTATGATTATATAAGTTGGAAGGAAATTGCAATCATATGGTTGCAATCATGTGACGATCATGCATTTCCACCGTGTAAATGCCACTTTAATATATTCATCACGGAAATCGTAGAGTATAGCCAAATGCCACTGGGTGCAGGGGTCCCAGAGTACCTGGTGTACCTGGGAAAGTCAAGATATTTTGAAATCCGGGAGGGCGAAGGTGGCTTCGCTGCAATGCTGTGCAGAAGTGCCCCTCATTAGCTGTGTGAAAAATTCGGTAGAAATTCCAAGAAACGCTTCTTATAGTGTCAATTTAACCGTTTCTAGACCCATGTCGTCCTTCAGGATGTCCCGACCTGAAGAATTCAGGAAATTTCATACTCACCCTGGAATTCCTGGAATTTTTCAATATCGACTTTATTGTGTGCTATTTTGAATATAATTCTGAAAATTTAGCACAATACCTGATTTGTCTAATAACAATTTAATCATTTCCAATGATGAACTCTTATTGTGGAACGATTTCCAAACTGTCGTGCAGGTCATTTTTTCAATGTTATGCGAGTTACCACCGTTAAAACTAGTAAATAAAATTGCTTTTTAAATATAATTGCCAATATTAATATTTTACGTGAACAAAAAAATGACAACCAACTAAACAATTTGCTTACATTCTTTTACAGTTTGCTTTTTCTTAGCATAAGTATTGAAAAATTGAAAACTGTGTTTTATATGTAAAATTAGTAATGGGAAGCTTTATAAATTTGAAAATATTTTGCACGGTAGGCTTGCATACCATAATTCGATGACAGATATTTTAAAGGACTAGAATGTTTAATAATCTGTGCCACTCTAGACATATTCTTTTCAGTTCCTTTCGAATTTTTTTTCCAGTTTTCCATTATTTAATTTAAGGAAGTAGCCAATGTAAGGTGAAATCACCTCAGCAGTTGATGATGGCACCAAACAATACAGGTGTAGCAAAGTAGTCTTTAATAACGCAATGATGACCTCAATTGCACTCAGATTAATTACTTGAAAAATAAAGGATGTGTTTGATTACAGGCTGAACATTTATTGACTTCGCCAAAGTAAATATGTAATTGAAGCATTTATCGCAAAATAGCTTTGTTGTAAAAAATATTTTATTAGCACCACATACCAATGTGTTAATTACAATAAGTATAAATACTTAGCTATTTGATTGCTTGTCTCTCATCTTTTGAACGAGTTATCGTACAAAAAATAAAATTATAATACAGAAGCTTAGCTGTACTTTGCAGTAACGCTGAACTGTACATACATGTAGACTGGCACGGTCATATTTAAATTATCGGCTATGTGACCATTTCAGTTTCATAAACCATGAATTTCAAGATTAACAAATTTAAAATATTTCTTGAATTTGACCAACCAAAATAAAATTTTCATCATTTCACGTATGCTCAAGAGTAAACAGCTGTTAACAAACTAAAACAATTGATTAACAGCTGTGAGTAAATGAGAAATCATTTGCATCCGCCAATCACATGTCATTAAATTTATTAGGATGAAACCATGAGACTTTATATGCATCTGCAAATAATTTAAAGTTATCGTCCATCTGATGACTCTGATACACTCTTTTCTGCTGCAGACCCAGAAACAACTGCAAAGTTGGCACTTAGCACAAGTGGAAATATCACATCCTTGTCCAACATCATCACTTTAATTTCCTGTTGAATGGAAAACGTAAAAGCTTACAGCGAGTTCTTAATTATGTAAAATCAGGCCAAAGCGTTGCCGAGCCTACCTCATTCCTGTTTAACGTATGACTCTGTAGACCACTCGTTGCAGTATATGGAGTCTGATTTTGATTGCCTAGCGACGCAACAGTAAACCTGTAACGCACGCAAAACTCATTTTAAACATCAATGTAATCCTATATACCCAAGATTTTGGATGCTAAAGGTTGACAGTCACGTCGATAACGAGAACTAACAAAGCTTATTTACTACAGCATACCTGCAAACAATGTGTCTTCTTGATTGCTGATTAATGGCGCCGTGGAAATCATGAAGGCTTCGATCATTTCTTTTTAAACTTAATGTGCTATCGAAATAAGATATCCTGGTTACATTATATAGCGTATTGCTAACTAAGCTTTTTAAAGCCACAACATTATTTTAGTTTTATTCATTCCTTATTCCATAATTGGCAATTAAAGTGCAGGTACAGCTGTGCCAAGCATTTAAGTGGCAAAATAACTTACCGCCTTTCGTAAGTCATGATCAGGTCCAAACCAAAGTTGTAACCAGTCCATCTCCAGATATGCTGTAAGTAAAACAGAATGCAAGGCATCAATATATGGGAAGTAACGTCTCAGTACATGCTAAATTATTCCTACCAAATTTTAATTTAACGAATATATTTCACGGCTTACTTCAGTATCGGTGGGGAGAATCCGTCCACATCGGAGGCAGGATTTGTCAAACTCCTCGTCCTGTACGGTTTTTGGTCTAAAATATAAAAGGTGATGATTGTTTTACTTGAGATTAATTACGACGCTCAAAAGCACATTGGTGGTAATACAATTGTGTTTCCCAACCATCCTTATATACAAGTAGGGTTTGTGCAAGCTCACCCCCTGTCCACTCCTTGATCTATAAGTAGCATGTTATACCACTGTGATTTGTAGATGGGTAGTAACCACTCTAGCATTTTTTCAAAAGAAAATAAATGAAGAAATTTTAAGTTGTCATTGCCTGAAACTTGGTCGAATTCCACTTTCAAGAAGAAGAAAAAGTGAGACCTGAGGGAATGATTTTGTCCATATCCAGCATCTCCACGTCAATGTGATGGTGAATGAGGTGAGACAAGCGTAGCATTTGGAAAGGTTCCTGATAAGATTTACCATTTTCTGACAGCAAGAAAGGGCCTTCACCTGAAAGTGATAATACTCATTAAAGTTTTAACAAAGCAGAAATGAGAACCAACAAACTCCCCTCCTTAATCGCAAAACTATTTTGTGGTTGTTGCTTATCAGCAGTTAGGTTAGCTACCAAGATCGGATCTGGACTACGGAACTTTTCAAACATGATGTGTTTTACTTACTACCAGCATTCTGAAAGTACTTGTGCGATTCCAGTATACAGTCTGAGCTTTTTCCCTCCCAATTCGGATTTTCTTGGAGAAACAGCCACTAGAACGTCACATGCCAAATTAGCAATCAGTTAAAGACACCAGATAAACTTGAGCACGAAAAGCCGACAAACTCACAGCTTTCAAGAGAATGTATACGGAGAACTCTGTTTGTATGACAAAAAGATTTGGTGATGAAATCAATTTTGTCATAAGGCCCAAACTAAATTTGAAGGCGTGGAATATAGTTTTGAGATGAACAACTGAATATTAACACATATTGTCTGTTTGTAAAGTTACAAATAGCTGACTTTACCTCACTTCTCTAAGCTGCTTGGGATGGTCAGGAACGGTACTTAAAAGATTTCTTAGTAGCCATTCAAAACAATCTTTGCGAACGTCTTCTAATCCATACTGGGCTGCAGTGTCATGGTAGTTCATGACAGTTTGTTCACTAATTCGAGGGGAAAAAATGATTGCAAGAAATGAACGAGATTAATTAGACCACAATCTCGTAATAATGCAATAATTGTCGAAAGTAACCAATACCTACTTTATCGTTTCCCGCATTATCTCGCAACACTGCTGTATAAGAATGTCCTGCAGAAAATTAAAAAGCCGACTTAGTATATGAATAACTTGAAACGGTCAAAGTTTTTTAAAAAAATTACCAGTTGGAATAAAATTGCGGCACCGAGAACAGGTACCACGTGTGCGGGCTCAATCGTGATTTCATCCTGGTACAAAGACCCGAGCACTATTTTCAGCGCTGTAAAAAAGGTCTTGGTAGACTTATGCACTTACAGATTTGGTAGTTTCGCATGCAATCTGAGACTTAAACCTACCGTCGACAGTAATAGTTGGATCAGCGATCTCTATGTTGATTTCATCATCATATGCCTCCTTCCACGATCCGCTGAACATAACGGCAAAGTAAGGCGACTGGAGAGGGAAGAGCGATAGATTTTAAAATAGCAGAAAAAAGGACTGAGAGGTTACAAGCATAAGTTCACCATTGAGAAACGCAAAGCAAGTTTGTCTTCACGTTCTAAACAATTATCTTAGAACACCATACCACATGGCATAACCTTGCTGACAGCAGCAAGTTTGTAATCATCTTTGCTATCATTTTAAAGTCACGCATTCGAATATTTAAGTTTAAAGTGTAACTTAAAAATGATGTCAAATTTGCTCGCATATCTGCTTTTAGAAAATAAACTAAGTAAAAAGTTTATTTTACGAATAACTTAGTTTTTCTTTAAACCAAGGTCCAATTTCGGGATGCAGCTTATATGCGAGCAAATACGGTAGCAAAAAATGGTTGCATCTTCTCTTTCCATCGAGGCTACTGAGTTGAAATGAACTTTTGTCTTATCTAGGCTTTATTTTATAATTTCGATTTGTGTAGTAATTCGAGACATTATCTGTCTTAAATGAGCTGTTCACACAACTATGGTAACAAAAGGGGTTTAATGTTGCCTTTTTTTTGCTGCAACTTGCAATGTACATGTAGATAGCACCATAGTCATGTTATCTGTTTCAGTTATCTACTGTACAGGTGTATAGATAAAACACATTCAGCTAGATAAGAAAGTAATCACTTAATGACTGATAATTGTACTATCTCGGTCGCAACGTGATTGGAGAATTCGATTTCTAACCGATTACTTACATCAACAGCAGCATTTGTTTATGCTGCCAGAAGGCAAATTAATCCTTGACCACTTTCAGAAAATTATGACAGAAAAATGCATTCTCAGCATTGTCATGCTGTCCATCTTGGTCTGCATTAATGCACTACAGGTGAGCATGTACTACCTTAAGCCCATGAAGGGCTGAGAAAGGTTTTGGTCGTTAAACGTAATATCAATTTCTTACTCAGGCTTTGCCAAAAAGTATGTGTGGGAGGGACAAAGACTGTCTGTTAGGCGAATGCTGCGCTTCTGAAACCATTCTGGATACAGACGTCCCATCCACGAGCATACGGTGTACTGACATTATCAGCATTTGGTCACTCGTTGATTGATCCGTGGATCTGGTTATGTATGTCTTTATCACAAATGCTTTCAGGGCGATGCAAAGCTTATGGCAAGGAGGGGGAAATATGTAACAAGTTCGGCAACCAGTACTGCGATTGCGATTTTGGGCTCCGCTGCAAGGCTACCGGAACGTGGTTTTTTGGAAGCGGCTACTGCGTCAAGCACGATCCACTCTAAGTGGCTTTTCTGCAGTGGCATTTGTAACAATCAAGGGTTAGTGCGATGACCTACCTGAGACAAGTAGACGCGGTGTAGTTTCCATTCTACGTTTAACGCCACGATGACGACGTCACTACTCTGTCCTTCGAGGAATAAAGTCTTGTAAATGTACTGGGACGTACTTGTCAGTTTTTTCCTGAATAAATAGTTGAAAATGTGTAAGAAACGCGTTGCACTGGGAGTGGTTCTAACCAATTTCTTTTAAAGACCTAAGGCAGTTTAATGTACCATTGCTAGAATGAAGGAATGATGGAAACGTCTAAGACCATATATTTTGAGAAACCATACCTCAAACGTTAGATTTTAGCCCGTATTCCTATAAAACGGTTAATACGCACACTTTTCAAAAATATCGATAAATGACATCGCTTTTCTATTTATCCGAAAAGTAAACAGAAAATAACTTCACTACAGGGGAAGGGGTGAATTGGAAGTTTTGAAATGGTTTTACCGGCAATCTTAATCTGCGCCAAGAAAACCAACTCTAATAAACTGTAAGAAGTTAACTCAGATCTTAAATTTAAGGATCTTCATTTAAGGTCCGAATTCGGGATGCGGCTTATATGTACGGACGGTATGCATGGAGCAATCTTATTGAAAATTGAAAACCTGCGACCTGAAATATTAGATTTTACTTGTAAACCTACGTGTTTTTTTCTTAAAATGTTTGCAGAAACATTAATATCGAATGATTATAAGAGCAATATTGATAACTCTTTCAGCTCCCTCTTCTGACAGTGCGTTGTATAGCATCAGCTTTATATTTGTCTCTGACACTACAGCACAAACATTTTGAAAGTTTACAGATTATATAGGGAGGGTTACAAATGCAAGTGTAATGATTGATTTCCAGAGAGACACGATCCTGGCTACCGGACAGTGGTTGACATACTTTCCTTATTTAAACGAGATAGATTGCCTATAGGCCTAGTTGATAATCTTTTTATGTCTGCATTTAGGTGAAGTAGCATCTAATTACTAAGAAATTTTGACATTCATGCATGCAATCCCCTCATCAATGCTACTATGCCTCCGAGGAGCATACACCTGGCATGGCAACGACATAAGTGAAATTGAAATCAACTCATTTTTCAATCATTCTTCTAAACTGACTTCTAAATGCCCACACTGACAATAGTTATGCAGTAGTTCATAGTTAGCCCATGGCAAGTACATTATGGATGAGCTCTGGGCCAGGGTTCGCCCATGCTTACTTTTTAGGTATGTGCAGCTGCTTCTCCAGATCACTGCCGTTGGCATCGTCTTCCAGCTCCCTGAAGCCACGTTTTACACCTCGTTTGGTTCGCTCGGCAATATCACATAAAATATTTCCCATTTTCTCACTCTATATAGCACCCAAACACCTGGGTTTGCTGGCCTTATTTTCAAAATACGGCCAGCAGCCGGTGTGTGGCGCCCTCTAAGAGGTATTCCTAGCGCGGGAGTTTGACGCCTGAGCTTGATAACGAAATTAATTGTCGGATTTGGTACCCCATAATTTGTGTAACTTGTGTTCCCTCTGAGCGTGTAATTCTCTGAGAGTCATGATATGAACCATAGTATATATGAGGCTATGTATGAACAAAAGTAAGTAAACTGACGAAATCTAATAATGGGCATGTGCTTCGCAGGAATTGCATCCGGAAAACATGGTTAGAAATTGAATGAAGCTGGGAAATTGGCCCAAATAACACCTCCCTGGAAATAAGTTACATTGTTTGTCTGTAATTACAAAACCATCATAATAAGTTGACTATCGAGTGTATTCTATGATCATTAAATTCAATATGTTGATGGCTGTCAGTAAAAATGATAAACTTGCGGTACACATGCCAAAGTTGTTCATGTAGCAGGGAAATTTAAGGCAGAATTGTATATGAATTGAAATCAAAATACAGCTGGAAGTTTTATTCTGAATGCCAAACAATTTTATGATACAAATACGATACAATTTATGTACGTGTACATCACTGGCGTTGGATTGGTTGTTTACTGCACATGTACAAGCAAGGCAATGTTAATCGGTTAATCTATAAACATTTGTGTTTTATCTAGGAAGTTATTTGCACTGCCTAGATTTTCTATTCTAATTTTGTGAACACTTGGTCAGGCAGTTTAGTTAAAAAATATGTACATGCTATAATGTTTCTTAAATGTATGGCACAATTTAATAGCTCAAAGTTATGGCTTGTGTTTTCAAACACTATTAATATTTTTAATGATTTCTTTGGCAGAGTTGAATATAATCCTTCCATAAAACATCATAGCGTTTTCGTTTTGTACGACTCGTTCCTGGCAAGCGTACATTTGGCAGGGTTGTTGAGCTGGATTTCGTTCAAATTCTCCTAAAATTAAAATACTTTTATAATAAAATATTTAGCCCAGGAATAATATTTTTAATCGTGGTCTATTTGGATGTGAATGATTACCGCCGATTCATTTTCATTCATTCATTAAACATATAACGATGTAAAATTTGGCTTTTTGAATAAATAAAAATTCCTCGTCAGTGTTTTCAAATAGTAAATTTCGTTGTTGTTGGCCTTTTTTTTTGTCAATTTGCAATTTTTAGACAACTTTTATTTTTACAATTTTTAGATAACTTGTAAAGAAACCGCCCTGGTGAAGACCTGATAACCAAAGGATAACAATGCCTCAAGTAGTAATTTCGGGGATCACCATTGATTTCCCTTTTGAGCCATATGAGGTGCAGAAGAAATACATGGAAAAAGTGCTTCAAGCTGTCCAAAACGTAAACAACCGTTGCAGCCAGTGTGTTGATTATGTCTTGGCTAGCCTTTCATTCCCTCTTCTATCTCATTTCTAGGGCAAGAATGCCGTCCTGGAAAGCCCCACGGGAACAGGGAAAACTCTGTGCTTACTGTGCTCTTCACTAGCCTGGCTGGAAGCACGCAAAGCTCAGCAGCAAGCGTTTTTGGCAAGTGCACAGCAGGCCAATGACACTGGCGAATTCAATTCCAACCTATTGAGCGACTTGCAAGCTGGAACAGGGATAAGTTGGGGTGATGTAAATCATGTTGGTAGGTTTTCAAGTTGTTTAAAATATTATTCACGAGCTACTTCCGAATCATTGATTGTAAGTTGATGAAGGTGAAAACAAACAGGCATTTGTTGAAATCGTTCATGGAAATTTCACCAAAAGAATTTAGTTTGTCAATAAATACTAAATCCAGAGTAAGTGTATTTATTCGACATTTCTGATAATTGATTATTGTTGTTTTAGATAAGTGGAATAAATGAATTTGAATGCATAATGTTTGCACATAAGCAGTTTAGAATCATACAGGTCATATAGGTGGTATTATTATTATAACATGGATGTGCTGTATTTATTGAATACATTAATCTAAAGATTACTTAAGATAGTTATGTTGTAGGCACAGATAACAAGAACACAACGCTGGATATTAAATTGAAGACAGCATGCATTTCAATTTTAAGAAAATTCAAAGCACTTCATATTTTCAAATGGTTTGATATGCTTTTGATCTCCATTTTTTGTAATCCAAATATACAAAACTACTGTTAATTTCAACATAATTGCTTGAATGCTTGACAGCTTGAAAGTTTAAAAATGAAATTAAGAATTTAAATTAAATTTAAAAACAGTGAAATTGGGTTCTATGAATATGTTCAGTCCAAAAATCGCTTAATTCAAACTAACCTTTTTATGGTCTAATAATTGGTTTTATCTGTTCTGCTAATGACTGAAATGAAAATATCATGACAAACAATTTTCTAAAGAAATATGTCCATTTGTATGGTGATATACTACCACACCTTGATCAGTAGACATCATATTTTTACTATTTTTGTATTTCAGTTGTGCCTAAAATCATCTATTCCTCTCGAACCCATTCACAACTGTCTCAAGCAGTGCAAGAATTAAAACGTTCTAATTATAAACAGTAAGCCCGTCCTACCACTTTCTGATGCTGAATGATGCTATTGCCATCTATAGTTGTTTGGTCTGATAAATTTTCTCCCAAAGCGTGAAGGCAATAGTCGTGGGATCCAGAGATCAATTGTGCATTCATCCTGAAGTCTCTAGGGAAACGAATACAACTACCAAAATCCATCAGTGTCGAGCAAAAGTCAATGCTCGTACATGCCACTATCACAATGGGATGGAGGCAGCTATGACTGCTCTGAGTGTTCGGCAAAGCCCAGTAGTGGACATCGAAGACCTCATGAAAATGGGGAAAACCAGCAAGTAAGTAGGAATTAAGGCTTGGAATTCCATTGACTTTGAAGTGATATTGCTATCATTACATCACCTGTGAATCCATAGTCTGATGTGAAATATTGTCGTTATCTATTTCGTTAGGAATATTATTTGTGCGTGTAATTATTTTTAAATATTTGAACAATCAGTGTTTGTTTCTATTATTTTAATCTCTTTATCCTCTTAGCATTGTAGCTAATATGCCATATTACTCTATGATCACTAATTCATGTAAAAATCTTGAAGAAATAAGAAAAGAAAATGCAATTGAAGAATCTGTAATAAGTTAAGGTTAAAATTCATTTTAACGACTAAATTGTGAAAGTACATGTACATCAACATCATGAAAAAACAATTGAGCAAAATTTAACATTTTCATGTCTTTTGTACTCAGACCATTGATAATGCCCATGCTGATTCAGCAACAATTTCCAAATTCACCTAATTTAAACAATTGGCTACAGCTTATATTTATTTAAAATGAAAAATTGAAATTTTTTTTAATAGTTGCTGCCCATACTATTTGTCAAGAAATCTAAAACAGGATGCAGACATCATCTTCATGCCTTACAATTACCTTTTGGACTCAAAGTCGCGAAAAGCCCACGGCATCGACTTGAGTGGAAATGTTGTGATATTTGACGAAGCCCACAATGTGGAGAAAATTTGCGAGGAAAGTGTTTCCTTCGAACTGTCGTCAAAAGATGTGGCCTTCTGCATATCTGAGGTTAGCCAGATCATGGAAGAGGTGGCATACATCGAATCGTCAAAGGGGCAGAGCTTCGACATGACGAACCTCGATCGCGGAGCGAGCGCCAACTTCACCCTCAACGATCTGGTCATTTTGAAAACTTTGTTCTGCGAGCTCGAGGCCGAACTGGACAAAGTGCCTCTGGGTAAAGGCGACAGTGCCACGTTTCCTGGCAAGTACATCTTTGAGTTCTTCGCCAAGGTTGAGCTGACCATCGAGAAGAAGGACGTGATTTTGGATTTGTTGGACAGGCTGATGCAGTACATGTCTGCAGGTAGCATGAACCCGACTGCTCGGCGCTTTGGGGGACTGCAGAAATTTTCAGACATGATCAAAACGATTTTCAGCTTCGATAAATCCAACAACCTGAATTTTTTCAAGGCCGCTGCGGCATACAAGGTTGGTGAAATTCCGCTAAAGTGTTTATGCATGTGACTGGTTCCATACCTAAGCACCATGTTACGAAACAGACCCAAGAATGTATCACTTAACAGGGTTCCCCCAGAAATCAAATTTTCAGCGTCAGTGAATTCTCTGACTTTACCAGTTTTTCGAACAATGTTCCCTGTCCTCCTTGACCAATGATGCAAAACTACTGTAGGCCTATATTTGTGCCTTGCTTATCTACTGGATTTGGTACTGTAAATTCTCAGATTATTCTCTGATTTTCAAAAACATTTCCTTGCCATTTTCAAAGCCGTTAAAAATACAGAGTTTTTACACATTTAAAAAAAGTTAGTTGCCCTTTCATTCCTATATGACGCCAAGGGACGAAAAAATCGGTGATCAACAAATACTGAAAATCGGTGCATTATATCAATATCATGATTTTTCCATGACCTGGAATTTATTTCGTGGCTTTTCTTTGAGTTCTTATGTCATTAGACACCCAATGAAAAATTGATATGTTGAATTTCCCTCAATCACTATTCGCTTACTTTCTCTGGCTTTTCCATTTCTTTCCAATTTCCTTGACAATTTCAAGTTTTTCATGAAATCCAGGTCTTGGGGAACCCTGCTCGCATAACTCAGGATGTTGCAGTTCAATTCAACTCATTACCCTGCAGTCAGCAAAAACAAAAACACGATCAAAAATATTTGCAGACATAAGAGAGCACGTGCTGCTTTGTACCACGTAGCAGCGTAACGTCGCGCTGAAGTAACCTGGCCTTTTCATACTTATTGTTTTGTAGGGTTTACAAAGCTTAATTCTTTCAGGTACATATAGGCTTGTCGGAGCAAAAGAACAACAATCGCAACGATTTTTGGACAAGTACTAACAAGTCTTTGAAGCAAGCCCGGACTCTGAGCTATTGGTGCTTCAATCCTGGTGTGGGGTAGGTGGCAAACGGTTGAGTGAATCCTAAAGCTAATATTTTCAGTTTAACATTCGTCTGGTGCTTTATCCGTTAATCGGAGACGTTTTGACCATTAAATTTGAGCCACATGGCTTTCCGCAAAAGTTCTCACAGACTCCTCCAAATTTGCTCAGACATTATTTGGACTGTTTCATTTTTTCTGTCATTATGGATATACTCATTTACACTTGTTTATTTGTTGTTTAGCATGCAGAATTTGCTGGAAGATGGCCCCAGATGTCTTTTGCTCACGAGTGGTACCTTGGCCCCTCTGGACACCTTCACCCACGAACTTCAGATCCATCTACCGATTCAACTGGAGAATCCTCACATCATTACGAAAAAGCAGGTGTGGGTCGGAGTCGTTCCAGAAGGACCCGATGGTACCCTTCTGAATTCCTCATTTCAAAACAGGTATTGTTAAACCCTTTCTTTCTTTCATTGCACCGAACACATATTGATGTTTGTCAACTCAACCGTTTTTAACTATGTTAAAAAAAGGTCGAACCCAAAGTATATCGCAGCTCTAGGCAGCACCATCGTGAACTTTTCCCGCGTGGTGCCTGAGGGGCTCCTGGTGTTTTTTCCATCGTACGCGCTAATGAGGGAATGCCATAGGGCCTGGGAGCAGTCCAACGTCTGGCAGGCGATTGGCAAGCACAAGACCATCTTTCTCGAGTCGAAAATCAAAACGGACTTTCAGGAGTCGATTTCAGATTTTTACTCTGCAAATAAAGAAGGCCGTGGAGGAGCTTTCTTGGCAGTGTGCCGGGGTAAGGTAAGCAGTCTTCTTCAGCAGTAGTTTGTAAATAAAATCCAGAAATAAGTTCAGCATAATCAATCCCGCATTCACGAAAAAAAGAAAAAGTGCAACATTTTAATCGGAATGTGGATCTGCCAAGCAACTTTGAAAATATGAGATGACGATTATATTGTTTCGGAATCCAAAAACTCAGGCAGATTAATTAATTTGTCAGTTTAAATTAATTTATTAAGTCTAAAATGCTGCTGTTGTAGGGGTCTGTTCAGGGTTCCCCCAGACCTGGTAAACAGAAAACCTGGAATTCTCAGGAAAATTGGAAATATATGAAATAGTTAGGGAATAGTGGTTTATTTTGAAAAACTGGAGGAAAGTCAAATATTGGTCATACACATAGCTTAAGGTGTCTACTGGCATAAGAAGTCATAGAAAAGTCCTGAAATAAAATCAGTGTCATGGACCTCATGGAAGAGTCATGATATTGGCATTGTATTCGTGAAATGATTTACTCGTCCTTTGAAGCCATCTAACAAGGAACACTACTCAAAGATCACACCCCAATTTTGATGCAACTCGCATCATTGCAAGAACGTTCAAACATGGACACCCACATTACCTACAACTGTTAAGGTTGACAAGAGGTTTTGTTAGTATATAGGCGCCCTGCAAAGTAGCCGTGCATTGCTAAAATTTGGCAAAAAGACAACGAATTTCAAATTAGCCGAATTCAAACACGCCAAATGGTTAAAATTACGAATGTGAAAATGCCGAAGAAAATGTTAGACCGAATGTAGAGAATTCGGCATTATTGGAAATTTGGGAACATTAATACAACGTCGTCTTGACTTCAAGAAAAATTGTTAAAGAAAAACATCAATTTCAATTTTTTATTCATAAATCAATAATGAAATACCCGCTAATTTATTAACGTTTTGTTTTGTCGTCAATTAAAACTAGAATTCCGATGTTTTTTAAAAATAAAAGGAATATTGGTATTAAAATTTTCTTGAGCCTGTTTCTGGCATATTTCGTTTCAAATATTTTTAGAAATATTATCAAAGGAACGACGTAGAGGCAATTTTATCTTAAAAAATATAATTTTTTGTACAAAAACAAAATCCAAAGAATGCCATACATGTACATGCAATTTATAAAAAAACTGGATCTTGTTGTATTTAGACATTAGTTCATTTTTGGCGTTTTCATCTTTCATAAAATTTACCTTCGGCGTTTTCATCTTTAATAAAATTTACATTGTGCGTCTATTTTTCATGGCAAAATGTTTTTCGGTTAAGATTTAAAAATTTGAAGCATCAATACAAAAGGTGTCGCTGTTCATTATTTTTAACATACATGTGGTGATGAATTCCATCAAGATCGGACAGCAACCACAACTAAATGAGAGCATTTAGCACATGAACTATTAATGGGTTCGCTGCAGGCAAGCTTACGCACGGGGGTTCCAAATTCGAAAAATTGCAAAAAAATACAAGTAAACCTTGTCGGTTGCAGGTAATGTGGGAGTCCATGGCCATCATTTTGAACCTCCTTGCGTTGATATGAGTTTCATCAAAATCGGCGTGTGAACTTATGGTAGTGTTCCATGTAAGTAGATCATGTAATATTATCCTTTGAAATAAAAGGTAACTTTCTTAAAATATGTGGAAACTGTATCTTAAATGACTAAAGAATTTTAATGGCATGCAACATTTATGGAAAATCATGAAATTTAGTGTAGAAAAATCCAGTAGACACCATTGCTAGTTACTTGTATTGATACTGTATTGAGTTACTTGATTGAGATTTCCCCTTTCATGCCATATTTTCGCATTTTTTGTCGTCAGGGGAATTTGCTCATAATGAAAAAAAGTCAAGGAAGTTGATACTTTTATATATGGGGGAAACCTGCTTTAATATAAATTAATGATAGGTTTCATGTATGGTAGGCACTACTTTACGTCTTGAAATGGGACATCAGCAAAAATCTCGGTCATTGGTCATAATCTTAATTTACTTTAGGTCAGTGAAGGACTGGATTTTTCTGATCATAACGGACGTGCCGTAATTGTGACGGGATTGCCTTACCCTCCGTGGAAGGATCCTAAAGTCGAGCTGAAGATGGAATACCTCAACGAACAAGTGAAGCAAACCAAGATGGGCACTGGAGGCCAGGCGTGGTATAGTTTGGAGGCTTCTCGAGCTGTCAATCAGGCGATTGGCAGGGTCATAAGACACAAAGACGACTATGGGGCTATTATTCTCTGTGATAGCAGGTGAGTATTTTGCTGTTCTTCATATGGTAAATACAGGAAGTACAGGGAAACAGGAAGTTGGCTGCACATGAACAAATTCCCCAAAACTTGCTCATTCCGGGTTCCCCTAATTGAAAAATCTGGATAAGTTAGGGAATAACGATATATTTAGTAAAAGTCATTGAAATTTGACATCAATATTACCAAGTGTCGACTGGAATAAGACGTCATAAAAGTCATGAATTTCAATTCAGGTCATGGAACTCATGGAAAAGTCACGATACGGACATTATTTACTGATTTTTAGTAACTTGCTAATGTCCAATTTTCTGTCCTTTGATGCCATATAGGAGTTAGATGCAACTAACCTCTTTTGTAAAAAAATGTTGAAAATCTGTACTTTTAATGGCTTTGGAAAGTTGTAAGGCATAGAAAAGTTATTGAAAATCAAGCATTCCTTGCATTTGCATATGATACAATTGTAATTTCCTTAATCAGGGGGAAACCCTGTTATGGCATTAATCATTTTGTCAGTCTGAAGATAACAAGCTTTCTGTTTCAGGTTTGGGGAAAAGAGGTTACAGTCCCAATTGTCTGCATGGGTGAGACCCCACATTCAGAAACTACCAAACTTCGGGGCATCCATCAAAAGTTTGATCCATTTTTTTAAGGAGATTAGGCCTCAGGTGAGTAGCGCCGCAATGCTTAATCGGTGCAATTTTTGGCTCTGCCATTCATGTTCCAAATTTTTTTGACATGCAGACTGTTCAAAAGCAGAGTGATGTTAGCGTACCAGTGCCAATTGATGCTGCCATGTTTAAAAGGTAAAAGGCTTTGTGTCAAAACCTCAGGTTTATTCTGGCCATCTGTTGATGACTATGTTTTGAAACGAGCTCAATTTTGAATGCAGGAGGGTGTCTCGTAATGATTGTGGCTGGAACCCACCGCCAAATGGATCTTTGGAGTGGTTAAAAATACACCAACGAGAACTTGCGAGGTGTAAGTATGCCCTTTTACTTATTGTTTCTATCACCACATCATTTTTGCACACATTATTTAATGATAAGCATGCTTTTTGTATTTTATGCAGTTGACTCATTATCTTACTTGAATCAATTTTAAACAAACTGCCTCAGACAATGAGAAATTGATAGAAAAATGTATATGAAGAAAATTATTTACCCGATTAATAATCGAAAAAAATCAAATATACCAGGGTAACAAAAAATTTCCAAGATTTGAAATTTAGGACTTTTTAGGGATGTTTTCTCAAAAAATGTTTTTAGGATGCATTATTTTATTCCTCATTCATTTTTTTTTGTGTGATTAACAGGGTATGTAATAATTGGGAACAATTGGAACGGTTTCAGTGTTGCATAGTTAAGCAGTTTTAGAACATTTTTGGACCTCTGATATACACTAGATTCAAGGCTGAATAAAAATGAAACAACGTTTTTCAACATAACCCAAAAATCCTGTATTTACAAAAATGAATTAAAAGACTTCGAACACTTGTTGATAGCCAGTTTTTGCTAATGTCAAATTCATTGCACCAGTAATTTATTAATGAGCTTCTGTAGGATCTAATAGTTTCTTGCTTACAGTTGCCAATAAGCCCAACACTCAACCGGTGCAATCCCGAGATCTGTTCGGTGCTCTTGAAGAGCACTCGAGTCAGCAAATTCAAAGCGCCACGACCTCAAAACAAACCTCTCCACCAAGGAACCAAGCGTCAGAAATGGTCAGTAGCGCACCCACTACCTAATTTTGATGGGAAGGGGGGGGGGGGGGAAGCACCAACATGATTTTTCTGATTCCTTATGGACGCCGTAGGTGAGACCTTTGAAAATTTGGAGGGGGGGGCACGTGATCCCTTCTTTGGGTGCACCACTGGAAATGGTTGACAAATTACCGTCTACTTCATACTCGCATTGGCATTTCGGTCGTCTATTAATTTGGTTGATTCGTTTGATAGGCGAGCAGCTACCAGGACTTGACCCCTGTCGCAGTAAAGAAAAGAAAGTTTAACATAGTTCGGTCCAAAGAAGCATTTGAAAAAAGCCTGATGACTTCTCGGGAAAGCATTACCAATAGACCAGACCCTGTCCCTTTGGGATCATCAACAGAAAGCAGACATGTAACCGAACACAAGAAGGACATGTGCAATTTTTTGTTTGAGGTAAGTCAAAGTCGAAGTGCCCTGTAGTTTATTTGTTAGACGTTCCCAACTAAAAAGATCCTCCTCTTGACAGGTTCAAAAGCATTCCACGCCTGAGCAGTACAGCAACTTCAAGATGGCCATAAGGAAATACTGTAGGGATCAAGACCTGGAGGTCTTGGTGGTCGAGTTTTCCCCCTTCATCGGCATACCGGAAATCCTTAATCAGATCAAAGGTAAAAATTATTTGGCATTTGATACTTTCTTACAATGGTGCACATGAGATTTTGACATTATTGTACATTTTTATCCATATTACCATTTTATGTAAGAAAACTCGGAACATGAAACTAAAAGCAATGGCTGATCTTCGTTCCGTCTCATTTTTTTCAGCATTTCGAAAATATGTACGGAAGCAACATAAGCTGCAGTATGATGAACATATCAAAGAATTCGAGAAGCGGATCACAGTCGATTTGACATGTGATTAATGGTGATTAGTGCACATCTATTTAAATCAGGAACGTTCAATGTGAGTAAATAATTTTAATGGATGCAAGGAGATAAGTCATAATTTTGTGACGCCAGGGTGCATGTATTATTCCATGCATGTCCAAATGAACTACTTCGACATTTTTATCTGAGAGATAGCATTTCTTTTATCAATGTTGCAGAATTTGTAAAAGGATATGGGAAATAATTTCTTACTTTGTGGAAACGAGTTTTTGTAAACGTTCTGTCAACATATCAGTGCCAGTTTCGATCATCAAATTAAGTGATTGATTTGTTCAATCTAAACACTGATATGTGCATGGTCGGAAAAAAATGTGGTTGAATCTGTAGCAATTTGTATATTGCTGCTGTGCATACAATGCTATTAACATAGTGCCTTAATAAAAGTATGTATTTATTAAATTGTGGAAAATTCTTGCATCATCCACATTAAATGAATCAAACATGATAAGATGTTTTGGGTGCATTCACAAGCACTTCTGGTGTTTTGTAGGTCATGATAATTGCTACCGATCAAGAATTCAGATTCCTTTCAGGTCCAATTAATAAAACAGGTTTAATTTACATTTCTTTTCGACCTATATTTTAATGCCTTTACAGCTATTACAAAACAAAATTTTACATAAAATTGAGCAACAATGATAAATTGCCAGTATGTCATTAGTGTATCTCAGCAGAGAATCATGGGGCTGATGTTCCACTATGGATATGTCTACCTGTTTCAAAATGTTTAAATAACCAAGGAAAAAGCATTCTAGCATTTAATTTTATATCAATATTTAACTGACAATTCATTCAAGCATATGGGGAAATTGCAAAATTGTACAAGCGCAGCATCCACTGTCGTAAATCTGCATGTTGAGATTGATGAATTTGCTCAAATCTGAGTCGCATGGTCACACCCCCATTTTAGTAATTAAAAGTTGGGAAAATGAAATATTCTTATTTAGGCTGAATGTAAGGTGCACTTTTTCGACAGATGGCTAATGTATGAAGTAACAACACTTGGAATTGTACTAATTTGCATCCAGGACACTACCATCACTTTCCTCGTTGTCCGAACTGTCCTTGTCACTATCAATTTCGAATACTTTGTCATCCTCGGTACCATCCAGGGCACTAGATATGCCACATTTCAGGAAAGATTCCCTAACAAGTTCGTTCGAAATAGCGTTCCAGGCAGCCAAAATCCATTCGGCTATCAGTGCCAGTGGGGCACTCGCTATAGTATTTCCTAACAGCTGCCTTAAATGGCTTCTTGATGCACACGTCGAGGGGCTGCAGTTGCGACGACATTCCACCGGGCACCGCAACCAGATCACTTTTAGCATGTAGCAGAGCATTTCTCACACTGTCACCTATGTGCACCCTAGAAGCATCCAGAACAAGGAGTGATCTTAGGTGCAGAAGAGCACCTGGGCGACGAAGCCATACTTAGTAAATCCAGTCGAGGACCAACTCATCCGTCAACCAGCAGTTCTCTTGCACAGCAATGTAAATGCTGCTCGGGAATTTGTCATCCTTCGGGAACGTTCTCCTTTTAAAAATGACATACGGAGGGAGCTTGGACCCATCGGCTGTCACACCCAGCATGACGGTCACATGCATCCTCTCTCCTTTAGCAGGCACGTCGAAATAAATGGGTGCCTGGTCGTCCACTGGCCAGGTTTCATTTCAGTTCAGTTTCAGGGCCAGATTTATCGCCTATC
>JAQIXS010002212.1:0-24075 GCA_034700785.1 Rossiulus vilnensis
GACTGCCTTACATTATTCATGTTTAAAGTGGTTGGATACAAGAGGCCTATTTGTGAATTATATAGCGCAATCAAGGTACATGTAGCTATTATTTAATCTCGAAGGCAATAAATACGATTGCATATCATAATTTTGTTGTGCAATTTTATGAGTGGTGTAATTTAACAATTAGTATCTGGTTTGGTCGCTTTCAAAGGGTAATTTTTATAGATTGTAAATCTGTCAATTGGCAAATGGACAAAATATCGAGATGAAAAAATGGTGCCAATTGACGGTGAAATTGACTTTTTTTTATTTGAAGAAATTGTCCATTGTAGGTTTCCTATGCGTGAATTTGAATTTCTTATTGCAAAGAAATTAAAATAAGAATAGGTGTTAGACATAATGGGGTGACCGTTGCTTAATTTCTAATAAGATATCATGATTTGTTCGTAGTTGAATTGAAAACACCTGTACTTTGTCATCTGTTACCCTTGATCAACTAACTTCATGAGACTTCCATCCTTCAAGAATTTTGTTCCCATGTAATGTACATGTTTGTCCAGCATGGGACAGAAGTCATTTGTTGGCTTATAGGTCACCCATCTATAACGTTTGCAACATGTTGTGTTTATGTTCGTGGAAGAGGGTGAGAAAGTAGTACAAAGAATCGTAAGGATTCTCCACCCCCACCCCCTGAGGATTATGATGCTGTAACAGCAGGGATGGTTGTCCCTGTGAAGGTCACCTGGTCCTGCTACCAAAACCCTTTGTCCATTGTGCCTGGGCCTCGTTCATTATCTTCGGGACATCCTCATAAATTGTTGTAATGACCATTTTCGATTTCCGTTTTAGTTTTTAAGCCGTTTTTAAGCGGAAAACACGCGAATATGGCCGCCTGAGCTATTCAACCTGTGCTGGAATCTCGGGTTTTTTATGGTTTCAGGAAGAATTTAAGTAAGGAAGTCGTAAAAGTCATCTTTTTTCACAAAAATGTTATGTATCTTCGCATTTTCATCATCCGGCCCGTGTGCGTAATATTTCTGTTGGTCTGATGCTCACACCAACCTCCCTAAGTTGTATTATGATTGTCTGTGTATAATGGATTTTTTTGAAGTTTCGCTCAAATTTCTTCTTCAAAACATATTCAAAGAGTGTGCATACTATGATTTGAAAGTGGTGGATTGGGATGTAATTGCTGGGATGTAAAATCCTACATCTAGATTACCGTTTTCTTAACTCGGATTAGCGAGTCTTCTATTCGGATTATAATCTTTTTAGCACGTGCTCACTGTTCCTAAGTAATCCGGATTAGCAAAGCCATCTTGTTCCCTGTTAGTCAGGATTATTGTGGTCAGACTGTTCCCTATGTGGGCTGAGCCAAAAGGATGCCCATCATCCAAAAAAAATTACTCCCACATTTTTGCTTGAAATACTTGTTATAATTGCTAAATTTATACTTTTCCGTGCAGAATTTTTCCTCCACTAGGGACCCCGTGATTTTTGTTGCCAAGTTTTTTTATCGTCAAGTACTTTTAATGTAAACTTTATTTATGAGGAATTAAATTTGAAAAAAGAAACTTGATTCGACCGCCCGAAGTAAGGTTTCCCTGCAGTGCAACCTTTTTTTTTTTTTTCGAGAGATGCATGACGATTTTTTTCAAAAACGGGACATTTTCAAATAATTGAAAAGAATTCAGACCAAAATGGACGATCAATTCTACACCAGGGAAAATTAATTTAACAATTATAACAAGTATCTGTGGCAACAATGTGGGAATAATTGTATTGCATTGTAGGCATCCTTTTGGGTGAATCCAAATTCATAGTATTCGATTCTGAATATAATTAGTTAGGTGGTATTTGACTTTGCATAAATGGTTTGGTGAAAGTCGACTGTATAGTGGTGGTAATTAACTTTATATGTTCTGACAATGTTCTGTCATTTACATGTACCAATAGCTATCTAGTCGAAGTCATTCAGGATCTACCTGAGACTCTACCCCTAAACCCTTCATCAGTGAATCCTGATTTTCAAGATGCAAAAAGAGCAATAGAATAGAAAAATGTTTTTCCCACACATCTCCAAGGGGAATCGTTTGTCATAAAATGGTCCTGTCATGATAGGAGTCTAGGACCACATCCTCTGCCCAACTTGGAGAGGTGCCTATGAAATATTTAAAACAGGAAGTGCGCCTAGTCTTAGATGGCTCTGGTTTATGTAAATCAGGTAGGGAGCAATCCATTTCCATTGTGACAGAAATCCAACTGTTTAATTGATGATCCTGATGACGTACGATGTGTTCACTATCTTTAACCCAGCGGTTGGGCTGTCACTAAACCAACTCTGGTGCTGACCCCTGGGGTCCGCAGTGACAGTCAAGACCCTCTGATGGACAGCCAAGAATGCTAACACTGTTGCCCCTGTTCGTGTCGATCAATCGAAGTCATGAGGGTAAGGGTATGGGGGATACGTTTTTAAGCAATTTTTCAATGGATTCGTTCAAAATAATTGTTGACGTTTACAATTTTTGTGTCTTCAAAAAAATTTAAGACTGTTTGTTAGCAATTTGAGTGCTTGGTATTAATGCTGAAAGAGTTAGATAACCAAGAGATTGTCAATCAAAGCTCTCACTGACCTGGAAAACCTGGAATTGTCAGGGAAAAAGGGAAAACCTGGATGTCAGTCAGAGAAGTTTCAAACTTTCATGCATAAGTCAGGGTATGATTTCCAAAAAACCTAGAAAAGTCAGGGAAGTCGAGAATTTAATTTCAGTGGGAATCCTGATTTATTAACCACCGAAATAAAATGGTCTTTTTCAGATCAGTACCTATTTTTAGCAGCATCATAAACAATTGTTGTACATTTAATCATTTGAGATTATGGCAGTTATCTGATGGCATTTAACATGATGAAAATTTTTCTGACTTTTCCAGGGTGTTCCTTCTTCCCTTACAATTCCAGGTTTTCCAGGTCATTGGGGACCCTGTTAAATGTGTAAGACTTTGTAACAATTTAAAAAGTTTCTTAACTTTAAAACAAGAAATATTCTTAATATGCCAACCCTATTAAAACTAAAGATGTTCTCAAACTGGTAACTTAGTTTAAAATGTCCAAACACAATAGTTCAAATTCAATAGAAACTGTTTAATCCATGGAAATATTTGGAAACACATCCTGTACAACAAATCCTGTAGACACCATGTCATGGTCAATCCCATTTAAAAAAGCAATTATGATCAGAAGATAAAACAATCGATTTGATTTTCTAAAAAGTGCCCTTTAAGGTTTTTCCGACACTAAGGTTTTAACGATGTCCAGTGGTGATCAGTGTTTTCCCAACAAATTTCACTTTTCCACGTTCACCAGTCCAGCAATTTCGTTTAAGGGTGAACCCCATTGATTAGGGCGGGTCCCCTTTAATGGGTGCCTGACACTCGGACAAACCCTTGTTTGGCAGTCAAACAATGCTCTGTTGGAAATGGACATGAGGCGACCCCATGCGGCGAACGTGTCACACCTTCGATGCCCCAGAGTCCACTCTTGGGACAGTCAACAGCGCCCCGGGTGGCTGATGGCTGTCATTATCAGCAACCTACTGAAATGTCACGATGCCTGCTGAGGCTAATAGCTCTCTTGATATATTGATATTGGGGAGCCCCTTAGCCCCACCTGGGCACCCCTTGTCCGTCACGGGACGAGACGAGACGCGATTTATGCTACCTGTCGTTCTTAGGGGCTACTCCATAATGGATTTGCGAACATGGCAGGGACAAAACTGACCCCCTCCCTTCTCAGACCCATTGCAACCATTGGCATCCCTTCACCTTAGCTGATTACCACAACCAAAGGGCAATTCAATTCAACTCAGTATCCCACTAGCATCAAGTGAACATGACTTAGTCGAACCCTTCGCCAGATGGCGCCACATTTGCGCTTATTTTGTTATGAGTCCAATGTCATTGCAATGATCCAATTTCGAAAACGTAAATATGTGACACTCTATATGAAACTCTAGAATTTTGTCATGATAAAATTCGTCAAACACTGATGACAATTTGTTTTTAAAAAATGGTAATTTTATGCAGATTTTTCACTAAAACATGTTTGATATTTTTTTTCCAATACATAACAGTAAATTGTAGTCTGTATAATTATCCAGCACCTTGACCCCACGTTTATTTTAACCTAATTACATCAGATAAGGTACGTAAATAAACCGGTAATTCATTATACTCCATTTACTTCATTAATTGATATAATAAGCTGTATCTCAAGAACTGGGATCGAAGATGTGGGCCCTTTTTAAATAGTGTCATATATAATTACGTATCATATAGAAAGAACACATTTTCCAAAACACACTGGACGTTGTAAAAATGATAGCCAAATTGTTACCTGAGAGGATCATAAGTTTTCCATCTCTTTTAAATATTTGACGTTTCTGAAACGTTAATGAATTAACGTTGGAATTATTTAATTTTTGGATTTGGGTTTGATCATCGTATAGTTTAGGAGAATGCCTAAAGAATTTTGCTAAACAACTAGCTGTCCAGTGCATTAAAACCAACGTTAAAACACCATATGCTCTAAGTATAAGTCATTACAGAGTTTTTAAGGACTTTGAAAATCATTGAATTGCAATTTATAAATGGTGATTCGAAATACACTTCATAAAAGTATTTGTTTAATACATAATTTGGAAATGTTGGCAATACTGACATTTTAAAATCTTAATGTTGAGCATTTAAGGTTCTGGCTGGGCTGAGTCCACTGTCTTGAAATATTTGTTGGTTAATTTTACAAGATAAGTGGTGTGTGCAATAGTTTTAGTGTTAGTTTTCAAGTTCTCAAACAGGAAGAAGAAAAATCAAACATTTTTACAACGAAGAATAGTGCTGTCGTGGAAGTTTCCATAACTGCCTCCCACAGCAAAAATGCCGAATTTATTAAAAGGGCGGAAATGTGTATTCGGGGTTACCTTAATAGAACTGGTGCATAATCAGCCGGCTTCGCCCACCATAAATACTGACCCATCTCAGTCTGCCCATGATTTTCATTCAATTATTTCGTTGTCTTGAATTTTAATCACGAATCCAACACCTCGGGTCTGACCCTGGCGGCTAAGTGCGCCTCCTTTCCTACTTCATAATGCATGCATGCAGTTCCTGTTATATTAAAATCAGAAGATGACAATCGATGGACGTCATTTTGAATTTTATGAGCGCCCCCTGGAGCGAACTTAAACCGCTTAAACTTTTTATCAGGATGCTCTCCTCCGCTGTCTTCATTGAATCGTAAGCAAGTTACTTATGCTAAAATTACTCAAAGGTTGCTTGAGTTAGTTAACTCGTAAAACGAATTCCTTTCAGCTGTAAAACGACTACGAAAAAAAACTAATATTGCTTTAATTTAGATGAAAATAACCCTTTATCGTATAAAGGATTTTCCTGATTTTCCCTGACCATTTTTCTCTTCCCTGACTTTCCCTGACGTTCCAGGTGTGCGCAAACCCTTCTATGGCACCGTGAATTGTCAATGTTTATCTCTTATCTTAAACAATCTCAAAGAATCTTAAAACAAGGTACAGTTTTATTTTCATTTTGTTTTTTCTCTAGTGGTACCTTCCCATGGAACGTATTGTTGACTGATTTTAAAATAAATGTGAATTTGAAACAGACGATGTAGTTTTCTCGCTTTTTTACCTATAAAATGGCAAAATTTCGCTTTTTTGTTTTTTTTTGTCACTTGAAAGTGGTTGACCAGAGCCTTGCATGAGAAGATTGTGAACTGAACTGATCTGATCTGATGTGAAATTCTGGTCGGTTTGAATACAGGTCTCCAAATCTTGTCACAAGGTGGCTCTGGTCACTTTTAACGTTCGCTAATGTTTATAAGGATGATCAAGCGATTGGGAATGTAGTTATTTGGCGGTAGGGACGTGAATAAAGGTGTTCTTGGCATTTTCCAAGTTGAACACGTTTTTTTCTGGTTTCCTTCTGTTTTCACTCAAACTCATTCACAAGTCACCTGGAAAAAAATCTGAACAGTGCCAATGGAATTTTACGTAACAAAAAACCGTTTTTTATCCTCCGTCCCGTCGTCCTTCATACAATAACTCGAGACAACAGGAAATCTCACAACAAAACATGAGATTTTTCACCACAAGGGGATGAGAGTCACTGCATTCGTTGGCCATTGGCTCAAATTCAGCATTTTTTAAATTTTTTTATTCGGGTGAATTAAGGATGGAGTTGCATTGCCCCTTACGGTAAGAGGCTATCAAATTTACGTATGAAATTAGCGTTAAAACTTTCCTAACGCAAGTACTGTAATTTCATAACGCCAAATAATTTATTAGGTCAATTTAATTGGCCTGCAGGAAAGAACTTCCATTTTCGTTTTGCATTCGTGTTTCGCAACAGCTCAGTGAGCAAAACATGTACGTATTATACTGACAAAAAAATCGTTTTCTTGAGTATGAATTGTATAGTTTGCTTCTTACAGTGACTCAAACGGCTCACAACTGTTTAATTTTTAAAAAATCAATAGCGTTGAAGATCCTACTTCATTTACATTTATTTCATTGAGAATTTGATTGAAAATCATGGCAATCATGAAACTTAATTTCAAATTTTCAATTGCATTGAAAACATTTATACTATACAATCGCAAAGAAAGTTTTTGTTCAAGTTGTAAAATATTTAAATTTCGTAAATTTAAATTATAGCCTATTTGTACATTTTATGTATGCAAGTAGTAAATATGCAATCAGGATTTAGAAATTGTGATTAGTGATATACCTTTATACCTTTTCTCTAAAAATGTCATAGGCTGCCTATATTTTTGTCCTTTTTTTCTCCTATGTTTCCGTTATGAATGTACATCAATACTGGTTGACAGCCTGATATTGATTCGCTTACCGAAGACGGTTTTAATTTATTTAACACTTTTTAAGACCTAATTAGTTTTACAGAAACCTTGACAGTGGAATTTCTCATGAAATCTGGATTCACGTTTTTCTCAGAAATTTTCAATTCCGGTATAGCCTGGTTTTCACGTCACGTGATTTTTTATCTTAAGCACTCCTCCCATCACATTGTGTCTCAAACATACATTGTGCAAGTTATTTTTCCAAGTAAAAACTCATTAATCATGTCAATTTTGTGCACGATCACCTTCAATAACAGAGATTTGCGCAACAACGACGTCGTCTTTGACAGCTAGACCTTGAGTTAGAGCAATTTTTTTGAAAATATAATTTTCATTCACAAAATCATTTGGCCAGTGCTGCGTGGGCTGCGGTTTACGCTAATGTGGGTTTGGTGCAACCCATCACGTGACCACTGCGATTCTAACTTAGCCATATCTGGCAACTGGAAACAAGATTTCTTCCTGGTCAACTTTGGTCGTTGTCCATTCAGCGCAACATGGCTGTAAACAAAATGCGCAATATAATTAAGCCTACGTAATTCGTAAATTGAATTAACGCATTTATAGTTGTTTTTTTAGCCAACCTTGAAAAATGCTTCATTGTCTGAAATTGCGCGATAAGATTTATCCGGAAATGCTCGTAAAATTTAATTGCCTGACAGCGGATTTCATTCACTGCTCGTTACTAGCGCTCGTAAATTTCAAATTCCAAGGATCAGATTGTCCACTCGTTTACAAGATTATTCCGCTATTAAAATTAACCACAAAAACAAAGCATTTCCACTCTGATTATCTTATAAATCACTTATTCCAATTGCAGCCCTGGCCATTGGGCATTCCTCCGGTCAGTTGAACCAGGTTTACTTTAACGGGTATTTCACTTTCGAAACGTCTGAACGTAACTCAACAGGTTGAAATTGATAGTAATTGTAAGTAAAAATGTGTTAATATAATTGCTTTATTAATTAAAAATTGTTAAACCATGTGCATTGTCACCACATTAACACGCACACAAAACAGATATAAACTCGATATTGCTTATCTTTCAGACTAAAAGTCAGACTTAATAAACAATGCATTGTACATTTTTAACAACCTGCAATTATGTTGCGTTAAGTTTTGTCCTTGCTGAATTTTAAAATTGGTTCCTTTTATGTTTTTTCTTAAATCCTATTTTACGATGTAGGATTTTCCAGATAAGAAAATATCAATGAAAAACATTAAGTAAAAACGTTATGCTATAACCATTGAATTACATTAATATAAAAGCAATGGATATCGAACAGATTGCTATAATAATATGCACGTATAAAATTCATTCTTATCGAGTCTGTTTTCTTTTCTTTAAAAAAAATAAATAGCAAACGTATTTTTCAGAAAAATTGTCTGCAAGTTTTAAAGAAAAAAAAACAGTAATTTTAATTAAGGACAATTAATTCTTAAAGAATCTAGTATTTTTTAACCATACACATTTGGCAGTAATGTAGGTAGCCTAGACCTACTGTAAGTTTACTGTATATTTAAAATTGTTTTTTTGCGACTACAGAGCATATCCCATCTAACTTCGTTTTTTTTTTTCCATCTCAATATTATCGATGCTTTTTTCCAGAAATCGAAATTGTACTGTTAAAAAAAGCATTATGACAGTCTTTCATCTGGCAGCGGTCATATTTATGTTTGTGGGATGGCTTGATTTGGTTTATTTGTTGTCGTCATTGGTTCCGCATTTCTACGTTTTAGGACCCCAAGGGTGGTGGTGTCCTTAGTACTTGTCCAGTTTTTGGGTAATGAGCGCTTGTTTGGGAGCACCCATTGGTGTAATAGGTGGCCATTACCGTGGTCACTATGCGTGAATCGTAATTGCTGTGTTTTGGGTTGAGGAAGGAGGGGAGGGGGGACGGTTCCCACACGGTATTACCCGCGCTAATAACTCCAGGAACCCATCTGTTTCCATCCCAGCGACCCCTAGCTGCCTTTTAGAGTTGGGTCAAAATTTAATATAAAATTTGTGTGGGTTTTCGAGGTTACGCTCAGTGACCACGGGCAAAAATCTGGCCCAAAAAAAGGTGAAAATCTGTTAAGACATGGATAAAACTGTATGAACTTCGAAAAATACGTCTTGTTTCAACTGATCAGTATGCTGCAATTTAAACATTTTGAAGATGCATTCTGCTGCATGATTTCCGTGAATACACGAGCTCGTACATGCAAATATTTAAAATCAATTTAAAATGTCAAACATTTCCCACCACTGATTATTCAGACATGGAATTATGATGTAACCTATTTTTAAGATTGCATTTGTACATTCTATTTATTGTTCATTTATATTTTATGGGATAATTTAATGGACTTAACAATCAAATTACCCCATCATTTTACGTAAATCAGGTCATTAAAGTCCATGCATGGTCATTAAAATAGCGTCTATTTTTGTGATTTTTGCATTGTCATTTTCCTATCTAATAATTTAATGTTCAGTGTGTTTCTCAGCTTACAAAACACCGTTTTTTTCGTATTATGCACTAACCAAAACTTTTGAAATTGTTAACTTTGATAAATTTGAAATATTTTTTTTTAATCTCCTGCTAATTTCTGATTTAGGTCTCTATCATCTTAAATTTACGAGGTGATAATCTTATTATGCTAGCAAGTATTACGCACTAATGACAAATAACTTGTTCTGAAATTGATAAATTTATTTAGAATGTATTGAAACAAACTCATTGAATATATTTGAAATCTTTAAATTACTCTAAATTACCGAATCGTGTAGACAACCTGGTAGTACACTTGCAAAATAATGTTTTATTTTTCCATCCTACTAATTTCTGATTTCGGCCGATATTATCTTAAATTTGCAAGATGATAAATGCATTATATTGAGATCGAGAATAGCTGCATGTATCATTGTTTATTTTTCCTAGATTGAATATTTTACATGTTTCTACGTACTCGTGCACGTTACAAAATATAGTTATTAAAATATTTCATTTTTGGCGTTTGTAAAAAATGATATGGTGGTCAAAACATTTTTTCAAAATTAAATCCGGCAATTTTTTTTTCATACGCTGAATTATTTCGAGGTAATTTGAACAAAAGAAGTATCTCGTGTTATTTATGCGTGGGGATGATGCGGTTGCAGTCTTTTGCACCCACCAATCAACCCAAGGGATAAAGAAGTGACCTCCAAAATATTAATTTAATAAATACGTTGTCAGAAACGCGTAACGAGTTGACCATAAATCTTGTCTCTAATAAAAACAAGCGTTTCTCCTTAATGGCGTTGTTGGCCCACCTGAATTACTTTCTGTCTTACAATTTTTAATTTATTCGCTGGCTTCTGAATCTTGAAATCAGTAAATTATTCAATAGAGACAAACGAATAGCACCGTTTTTTATTGTTCCCATTTTCTCGGTAGTTCCCTAAATTATTGCTTCGGGCTTCCGGTTTCCCAACAGTGTTTTTCATCTCATACCTTTAAAAGTATACTAGTTTAAATTGGCATTTTGGTCATTTATTTTTTGACTTTGTTTTAATCATTGAGCAGCTTAGGAAAATATCCAAAATAATGTTACTGAATCACTAATATGTAAGGCTCGAGTAGAAACATTGTTCTTGTCAGGCTAATAACTTTTGAAAACCATTTAGAATTAAAAATTGATAACTACAGGTATGTTCAAAAAGATGTAAGAATACACATATTGCAGATGTGCCGCAAGGGGCGCCACTACTTAGATTTTATCGCCTTGATGACTGAATATTTCTTTAAAATTCTAGTTTAATTAAGCGTGAAACATGCATTATATCATCGATACCTTAATTATTCGGTATCAAGACATCAATTTTTTTTTTCAAATCCTGTACAGGAAATTGCAAATTGGTCTTATCTATTGTTTGTCCTTATCCTATTACAAACCTACGTATTAGAAAGATAGTTTTCACGTTGAAGATTCTCAAGGAAATTGCTTGATGATGTGACTTCCTCTCGCCGAATTAATACATGTACATGTACTTCAAAAGCCTTAAAAAGCCTTAATTTTTACGATAACTATCCGGAAGACACATTGTCATATGTGATTATACTGATAGTTCAGGGTTAATGCACACCTGGAAAGTCAGGGATGTAAGAGAATATGGTCAGTTAAAGTCAGGGAAAATTCAATTTTTGATGAAAAATCAGGGTAATCCATTATGAATTGGCACTGAATTCTGTGTGGTACTTCCAATGGAAGGTGCTCTAAGTACTAATGAACTATTAATACGTGTATTTTCTTATATTTCACTGATAAAAATCAGTTTTCCAGAAATTATTTAAAAAACGGACAGTTTATTAATAAATGTTCTCTATTGATGATTTTGCTTCGATTTATTTTCATATTGTCAAGGAAATTTTCTTGGGTTGGACAAGGAAAATCACGAACATGATTGTGATATATTGGTAAAATTACAGTTTGTTTTAAGTCGTTTTTTTTGTTTTCGACCATTTATTTTCAAACAGAAAACTTTTTTATTGAAAATGTCAAAACCAAATTAGCTGCAATTACAATTGTTATCCGTCTAATCATGATGGCAAAAGAGCAGATTAATAAAAAATTTGCTCAAAAATCCATTTTTTTGTTTGGTCCGAAAGATAAAATTTATATTTTGATTAATGTTAATATCCCGACTTAATCAAGAAGTTATTAAAACCCGCGCCACACATTTCTTATCATATCGAGGCCAATGCAATGCGAATCAGGCGCAATCTCAATAAACCAAGTAGTTAAGCTATAAATGTCTAGTTGCCCGAATTTTTTAGCAAAAATTTGCGCAGTTTTTTTTTTTGCGTGTTATTAGGCCTAATGCACCAGCAGATCGAGTCCGAAAATCTCAAAAAAAGTTGATTTGATTTAGTGACCCAAAAAATCTTCGCAAATGAATAGCATTAATTTTACCAGTCACGCCAAGCCAACAATGAATAATGATAACATCACAAAGATGGGCAAAAAAACACTTCGTCAGGCTTATTTATATAAAAAAAATAAAACAAAAAAATTCAAAAATTCTGTGACGTCACATGTCGAGATAGGACTGCGATTGAGGTCACCAGTAAGGGGTTTTGAGCGGCTCGAAATGGTCTTTTCAAGTTGAAAATGATGCATTGGGTCCTGCATTTTGGGCATGGACGCCATTTAGCCACCTGGTCATTTGGGGAGTTGGCCTGAGTTGGACAATTAAAATGAGTGGACTACACCCCCTGAACATATCCAATCCCACACTGCGTTACAAATGGCGTAACACCCGGTATAAAGGCCGGGTGTTTTGGTGGTGGTTTTTTTTTAAACTTTTTGTAGCACCCTCTAACAATTCTAGTCGCACCCAGTTTAAATTTTGACCAGATATTGCGAGGGCTTGGAACCTAGTCGTGGGTTTTCGGGTAGATTTTTTTTTCTCTTTTCGAATCAGCCTTTGGTTTGAGTGAATGAACATGTGACTAAATTGAACTATACACCAAGAACCAGATGACAGTAAAGCAGAAATAGTAAAATTTGAGATTAGGGGTTTAGCAAATTAAGACGTTCAATTTGTATTTGGCTTTTGGAGAGTTTAAGCCCTAAATAAGCGGTGAAACTTCAATAACGACCATTGATGAACTAAATAAATAGTACAAAAATATGACATCTGGCCTAAATCAGTTTTTCGTTAGTCCAATTTGTGTTTGGCTTTCGCTGGAGGTTAAGCTCCTGAATACAGTGAGACCTGTCAATAACTACCATTGATACACTGGCTGTCTTACTGTCCCTTAAAGATGTCATTCGTTATAATGAATAACCCCAAATTAACGACCTGCTACAGCCTCAGATTACTTTATTTTTAATTAATTGTCAGTAATTTTAATGTTTTTGATTGAATATCTGAAAAATGTTTGCAATGAGTATACGTAATCTTTAAAGTCCAGTAAAACCACCCAATTATTTTCAATTATTCTCGAAGATAAAATGGCCTCTTTCTACCGATTCACTTGTGCTGGTTGTTTTCAGATACAAAATTAAACTTGTATGCAAAATGTTTGAAAAAAGTTTTCGATTAAGCGAATCGATGTTGGCTAAATAACGAAAATAAATCCACTAACAACTTGAATAATGTCAACATGATTGGCTTTGATCAGTGTGTATGTATATAGGCAATCCGGTATTAAATTTAGGATGTAGCAGTCGAATAAATTGTGATTATTTTTTCAGCAATTTAATGATTTCTTTTTCGTAGAACTACTGCTAAGTTACATACAGTGAAATCAATTTTGAAAGCTGTAAAGACCTGGTCTGTACGAAATGGGGCTCGATAATGGCATTTTGTTATAACGTGTGGCCAATTTGATAAGATTAACCGCCCATTTTATTGATCAGTACGGAGACTGTATTAATGAAGGTTAATGTACTGTTAGATTATATGTATTAGACAGCGTTTTCGATCTCTGATAGTTGCCATCGATGACATGCTAAAGAGGCGTTTTCTATCCGAAATAATTTAGCTGTCATCTGTTTTTCCCTCATTGTCTTGAAGTAAGCTTTTTAGAAATGATTTTCAGCAGAATTTCAAGCTTGGAACCGAACTGCAACGAATCCATTTTCTCAGAAATGCTTTCAACGATTTGTGATCCGTCTATTATTGAAAACTGGTCGCTTTTTTCCAGCCAATAACCCATAAAGTGATGGTCAACATGTGTCCAGTTTTCACTCATTGCCAGGCACCTGTTGAGAGCTTGTTTGGAGGTCTACTTCTATTTTTCGCTGACCATTATTGGCTATCAGGCATCTGTACATTGCTTAATTTAAAATTGTAAATACAGTGTTCATGTATAATACATTGTATTTTGCAAATATAACTCCCATCGTAGCAGTTTTAATATATTTAGGATATACTGTACTTGCATATATTAGTTATCGAAATTATGAGGTTCCCAATATATTATTTTCCATGTGGGTAGCAGTAATTCCTATTTCTTCATCTTTCACTGACTTCCCATGACCTCCTCCTTTCCATTAATCCCCTAGTTTTTCCCATGAGTGGGGACCCCCCTCTGGAATTTTCCTAGCGCCAACACCAGGTGGACATCCTGTATACAAATTAAGAAGGCAGACCCCTTCCTCCCAATTTTTTTTCTCTCTTTTTTCCTTGTTAAAAGTTAATGAAAATTTAGCAAAATTTGGCATAAAAACCACTTACTCCTCGTTGATAGAACACTCTGTAGGCTGGTACGTGTGGCTCCGTGAAGTCTAAGGGCAGTCGAATTGTTCGGACCAGAGGCGCCACCTGGATCACCAAAAACACCAAATTCCCCAAAGGCGACAAACGCACCATGTTGGGATATTCGAACGCACCGAAAACGCGGAAAAAAAACTGACCAGAGTCCTACTTCTTAGCTGCTTCTGTCTGAATTTTCTTTCCGAAGAGATTTCTGGACAATGGTCATCAACTGACCACCTGGGTTCCACCTCTCAGAGCGGCGAGTGGTCAAGATCGTTCGCCGGGGTATCCTCTTGCTTGGCGATGGCCACTAGATAAAATCTGCGTGGTCTGCAGCTGACCACTAAGTTTGGGCCTCTTCGGAAGGCTGGTGAGTGACCAGTGGTCAGTGGTTGATTTTCCCCAGCAAAATGGCACTAGGTGTTAGTCCTGATTGCGGTCACTCTTCTCGCTAATCCACCGGTCAGCAACGGAGTGTGGAGTCCGATTGGAACGTCTGGAGCAGTTGACCGCTGCTCAGAGTCTGCTTTTGAAGAACACGTTTGACCCTCTCCGCGTCTCATTCATGAATGGCTGTGGTGGCCAGGTTGAGCGTGGTTTTCTTAGTCTTTACTACTACTACTACGATTATTTATAGTATGAATGGCAGTGCGGGACTCTGCTAAGTGGCCGAAGCAGCGAGGGGGGATGGGAAGACCAGTTCCTAACCTACAAAGGGATACAAAAAGCGATTTTTGGTGAATGAAAAGCTGAGAACGCCAGCCTCCTCCTCTTCTCCCTGGTCCACCTCATCGCTACCCTACGAGGAGTGCGTCCACCTTGAGGCTGTGTCCTCCTCCCCAACCCCCTTGCTTCTACCTGCTTCGTGCAACCAGAGAAAATCATAGCTCGGGAAAATATTATCGAAATAATAGAGACCATTTCATGTCAACGTCAGTTTCACCCCTTCAGCTGTACCAGGGTTCAGGAAATTGATTCTTGATCAGCCTTTAGTTATAAGTTTTAAAAATAGCGAGAACGGTGCACTTGTATACGTAATTAAGTGTTTACAGTGCCTACATGTATGATAATAAATTGTAAGAATTAGAAAAAAAATATTTAAAAAGTTGTATGCTGGTTGACTTCGGATCTTGAGTTAGTTGGAATAAATTAACCAGTTACAGTAGCTGGAATAAGTTATTAGTGATGGTATTATTCGGAAACACAGTATGCATCAAGATTATGAGATTTATGTTGAGATATTTTGGAAAATGTTGCCTTATTTAATCAATGTGGGGTTTTATGGTAAGAAAATGAAAGTATTACCAAATGATGGCTGTACGTAAAGCTGGTATGTGCTTTTTTAACGATTTCCTCAAACTGTATTTGTCTCATTCTGCTGTTTTAAAATATTGAATTTAACAAACATCTGGATTCAGTTGCCCATCTAATTGCCCATTGCGATTGCAACATGTACAAGTACATTCTAATAAATGGGGCTTACTGGTGGCATATATAATGTCAACATGTAGCAAATATAAGCAATAGTGGATCCATTAATTCCTATATGATGTACACGTACAGTTAGGGTGTGCACTACTAAGTACCTGTTGAATATCCATTTCGGTAAGTCATGATTTTGGGGACATCAAATGAAATGAAATAACTTTAAGGCTTTAAGAGGAACAATTCTCATGCGAATATTAATTGTTATTTCTTGTAATTACTATAGTAACGAGCGAAAAATACTGTGAAATTTTCAATAAAACGTGAACCGGTATTTTAAAATCCTCCTATTCTTTGGGAGAAATTACAAGCCCGCGATGATTATTTTCCGCAAATCATTAAAGCCATTTGCATTTATATTAAAAATTCCATAATGCATTTCCTAGTTTTTATTTTGTCTACGTAAATTGGCAATGTCATGGTGCATTTTTAATTGCTACCCATGTGCTTCATATCGGCTTACCAAACACTGCAAATGCCCTTACATCAGGGTTGTTTCTAGACATTTTTGAGCACGAATCCTTTGAATCCAGACTAATAGTAATAAATGCATGAAATAAATTACTTAGGATTATGATATAACAATCATCTTTTCTTATTTATTGACGCATTAAATAACGAATGCATAAGTTTTAACAGACATGTGGAGGTTTACGGCCGATACCCTGAACTCTATACAGCATCTTATTAAAAAGGTAAAATCATAAATATTCAAACTTACGACTTACAACCTGATACCAAATGTGGGGTTGAATCCATTCCACCTATATGGATATTGTCTCTGTTAGGGATTGATTTAAAAAATGTCCAGGCATAGGGTTTATGACCCCTTTGAGCTGGCGGAGGGTGGGTCAGAGGCACTCCCCTGTTCGCCCTCTTAGCCGATGGTCGCTCTGGTCAAGCTGAGGCGCCAGGGCGCCAACAGGCCACCTCCAGCAGCTCCGCCCTTTGTCCAAAACAAGGTAGTTGGAGAGCACCCTCGAATGAGCAACCAAAACTTTTAGGCCTAAGGACGTCTACCTCCACTGGTCCTCCACGGAGTTGGTCACTCCGCACGCACGATCAACGCATTTTGGGTAGTGGGGAAATTGATGGGGGACGAATGGGAGGGGACCCTACTTGGCTTTTAGGCAGGTTTACTGCCACCTGTTGCCTGCTAGCTACCTGCACGCACCTACTCTTTTCAACTTTGGTTGGTTTTTTTGAGGGATTTTTTTTTTTTGTAAGAGTGATCCTAACCCATATACCTAACAATGTTCAGAATTTAGGAAATCGAAATTTTCGAGGTTTTAAGGGAGGGGATGTCCTTAGCCAGGGTTTCTGGCCGTCAGGAAAGCCTGGAAATATCAGGGAAATTAATGTTGCCTGGAAACCAACTATCAGACCAAAAAAGCCATCATAGATGTCGGTCATTATGTAGCTGAAGACCAAGTAACCAAGACTGAAATTTTTAAGTGCTTGATGAATGTGACATGTTCACCCCAAGCATGCCCAAGATGCGATTTCATGTTTAGTTACGGTGTGATAAAATCATTTCTTATATATTGATGACTGTAGAATACCAATACAGTTTGAATTGCATATGATCGTATAAATAACCATGAGTTTAAAATCACCTTCATTGTCTGGAAATCTTTGAAAGGTTGTTTGCAAAACCTGGAAATGTCAGGGATATTTGCTTCCGTATTTGACCAGAAATTATTAAATTTGTTCCAAAATAATGATTTAAAATTCTAATGTCGCCAATGAATTCGTTTCCTGTAAGAATGTTTGTTATTTTTTTCCAAGAATGTTGGAAATCTCTGATCTTCATAGGTCTGGTAATCTGCTGAACTCAAACCATGGTCTAAATTCTACTACTACATGTATTTTATTTTCTCTATGCTGTAGTACATATTGCCTTTCGTAACTAGTTTCTTGCAATCTTTTCAATTGAAAGATTTGCGAACCGTTTTTATGTTGGTTAAATAGTTAAGGATCCGCGAATTGACCAATGGCCAGTTATCTCTTTAAAATACTAATTTTTCACGATTTGCTAATTGTGCTAATAAAATTTAAGATTATTCATTCAAGTTGTTTGATGGGAAATGATTACGATCACAATTCAGGTCGTAAAATGCAATTTGATGATTTTAATAGATCGTCCTTTTGTGATGTTTTTTAAACAATTCAATAAAAAGCAAAATATTGACCACTGATTGACGCATCTATGGGACTGCATGACACAAAAATGGCGTCATATTTACGCTTTACAGTGTATTAAATGCATTAATTGTATTTATTTTTGAGAAATTTTTTATTGTATTTTATATCGTTTTACATCATATTAGAATTGCATTTTACCTGGGAGGCGTGCGCGTTTCATTATGCATGACGACACATGATTATATTTTTTGTAATTTATTATTATTTTTACTGTAAAGAGAATGGATTATAAATGATATCGTATTCGCTATTGTAATCCTCGTTTTCATTCTTTATTTACTGTTGTTTGCGTAAGACGTTGTATTCGTTTTGCATTAAACATGTGTTGAAACAATGGTTTTTAAAGCTCCATATTTATTTTAACTTTATAAATTGCAAAGTTTACTGAGGATGTCGGTGGGCATTTTAAATTTAAATGGTCATTTCTCTTTATTCGTGTTTCATCCGCGTGTTCGGTGTGTTCCATTTTTAATTTTACAAAAAGATAATAATTCCGCCTATGGATTTCTAGTTTAATTTCATTCATGTATTCCTCTTCATTCATTTTGAATTTGGTTTTGTTTTTTTAATATTTCGTTTGACTTTTCCGGTGGCCCTAAATTCACGTCCATGCCAGGCAAACGGTCCCCTTTTTTAATTTTTTATAGTTTTTCATTATTCTACATTTAAATAGTGCAGCGTGTCGAATGAATCTGTGAGTAAAATGGGCTCAAGGGTGCCCCGGGTCTCAAGTAACCCCTCCCTGGAAACCTCAGCAGCTAAGAAATGAGGAAGGAGAGGAAGTGCCAGTTTAGCTGCTCAAGAGGATATGAAAGGGGAGAATACATCTTTTTATTATATTTTTTATAAGGAATTTGCATGCATGGCATACAGATGACTGGAAAATGGGGATCCTGATTCACACTCTGCTCATATATGTTGTAAATATTTTGACACCACTCCAAACACAGTGACGAGCGGATGGTTGGCATCACAATCGTCTCACTTTCAGTGTGTTTAGGTCCTAAAAGACTTCTCAAAGGGGAGTTCAGAAGAAAAGATCCGTTTATTTATACCTTTTGTTTTGGGTCACAAATGCTCCAAAAATACCACATTAACTTTATCCAAAGATTCAATACATACAATGATTTAAAATTGTTACAATCAACTCATTAGCACATCTTTTCATTGTTTGGTAATTGTTTGCGTGTTTCAAAATCTTAGCGCCATCTACATATATGAAACGGAGTGGACAAACAAATCATTGAAGTCATAGAAGTAGTCCTCAAAAAATCAATAATGGAAGATGTTTGGCTTAATAAAGTCCAAAACATGTCTGATTGAAGTTTAAGTTATTGGTGTTCTTGAAAAGTCGTTAATTAAAATAAGAGTAATTTAATTTTCCGAATTTGGAATAGTGCTTGGAATAAATAGAAAAACAGTTGACAGTTAAAATCAATCAAATATAAAAATTAAATTCTCAATTGATAACTTTTTTAAATACAAAAAAAAAATTACAATTTGCAAGAAATCGTTAAGTGTTGTCATTGATTTTAAATTATCAAACAATTAAAGAAAACCATAAAAGTTCTTCAGTGGATCACGTTCTTTAAAGATATATGTAATATAAGTGTATAAAATTTACTCAAAGTTGTTCAAAATGTCAAGTCATTGATTTTACAAATATAAGATACTGTAAAAACAATGTACGTTCAATGCATGCATCAATATTTTCTAAATAGAGGGCGCTATTGTATAAATTAAGTAATTGATTTCACACATTTCGCCATTGAACTGATTGGTGCTTTTGAACTAAAAACATACAAATTCCTTTGGCACGCTGCTACACACAAGTGCATTTCCGCTGTTTAATTGTTATTAATTTCTGTGGTGTTTGTAGGACACTTCCTCATAACTGAATTTGCTACAAACAGAGACAGGATGCGCTGAGATCGTATTTACTATTTGAGGGCAGGGTGCGGATTCATTGGGATCTGATATCCAGAAGCATGCATCCAATGAGGGCACTAGGTCGCCTTGAGTTGAGGGGGGGGGGGGCAATGCTTAGAGGGGGCGCTGTATGCATATGCATCTGAAATACATTATGGGCATTTTAAGGGCTTTTCAAGGACACATTGTGATGAAATTTAATATATGATGTGGCATCACATTTTAAATTTACTTGACAACTTAAGAACGAATGTTCTTTTTCTAATTGATTTTATGAAGTTGTTGGCTTACTGAGAACAACAATTATTGTTTTAAACAGATGAGTGTATCAGGCTTTGAATTGTTTCTTAAACGTCATGAACCTCTGATATTTTCATATATTGACCAAATGCAATAACAACGAGGAAATTATTTCTTGAAAAAGCAATGATCGAAGACCTTGAAAATTACTTTTATTCAAATTATCATCATACTAGTTATTAAATTAGGAGTTTTTATGCCCAGTGTATTTTGCTTTTACAAAAACCGGTTTATTATGATTATTATTGTTATTACGCTAGCAATTGTTTAAAAACATGAAAGAATTGTGTCAGTATTTGTTTTTCCCAAACAAGCAAAGTGACTAAGATCATTATTTTAAACTAAATTACTCCAATGGAGAAGATGGAGAAGATTTGTATTTTGTACAGTTGTTTAAACACAAGTTAGTGTTCTCAATTTGGTAACTTTGAAAATCTATTCGAGCATCATTCACTGAAGTCATTTTAGGTCCTTCAAATGTCAATGTGGAAAGGTCAGTATACAGTATATCAATGTAGTAGATATCTGAACCATACTAGAATTAAAAGTCCAAAAGCACTTTATGTGTGGTGATATCAGTGTAGAAACATTGTGATATCAGTATACAATCATAGTGAATTAAAGTGATTTCAGTAGAGAATCACATACTGATATTTTCACCAGGGTTTGCATTACAACGATGTTCTGTACGTTTGCGAGGTTTTAGCACAGCCTTAATTCATTGTTATATGGTGCTGATTATCACAAACATCATCGACCGATCCTCATTTTGTTTTTGTTTTTTCTCCCTGGCCCTTCCTCTGCTTTTGTCCAAGAGTGATTGTTGGCGCCTTCCATGGGGGGTCGCTGCTTGACTCGACTTAAGGTGACATCAGTTTTGTCTATCTCGTTGTTACCCCTGCTTGACCAGCAGCCATGGTTGTCTGCATCCGTTCCAGAAATCAACTTTCTGGTCCTGCTAGGGGAGTCCTGAGGGCTATGGAGGGAGTAACCATTGAGAGCACCCTTACTAAATCACGATGGGGTAGGGAAAGAAACGTGCTACTTTGTTTGATGCCAACTAACGATAAGTGGACTTGTTACACCTGAATCGCAGATGACATCACATGATTTGGCTTATAGCATCTGTGCCCAGAGGGCGCTTCGAAGTTGATTGATGGCCAGTGCTGCCTGTCTGGCGCCCATCACTCAACCCTCAGTCGCCAGCCATGGCCACCTCTGGGGTCACTCCGTGGCCTTCCAACTAATGAATCCTGGGCCTCCTGGCTCGACCATTACGTTTAGTGCTGATTTCAGGAAGCTCTTTAACCGATTGAGATGGCAGACGCACCCACTTTGCCACCCATTAACGGAGTTTGGGTTGATTTTAGTATCGATGAGGACGTGGGCAGTGGTCAGTAGATGAAAGGCAATTGTGAGAAACACCCTAGAAAATATCTTTCTAACCGATGGTAGGATTAAGATGATCACTAAGCATAATTATGCAATTGAAAAACTTCACAAGTACATGTATTACAGTTGCAAGACATGATTTGAAACTGTTTGAAATTTGTTCGTTGTTTTTTTAGTCCTAAAATATCTTTGGAACTTTGGCTTTCATGTTTATTGAGGAGGGGGAGTTGTATTTCGAGCATGCCCCTGTACCGAAGGTTTCCAAAACCAAACACGAATTGTCCTGAACACATGTACACTTGCGAGCAATGAAACCGGCCTACCTTAAAATGTATTTTGTTCAGCAATTAGATATCCGATTTAAAATCAGAATAGCTTGTTTTGTCAGCAATTTAAAGTACTTTCAGATGCACCTAAATTGATTAAAATTACTCTTGAAGTTTGTAGGAGAATAGCCTGAAAATACAATGTCATAAATTCACACCAATCGTGCTTCAAACAAATTATGCAAAACATTATCATTACAGTTTTTTTAATCTCAGAACATCGTATTCACTGTAGAAACTATTTAATAGTGACAGGGGTAAAGGCAGGCAATGTCCAAAAATTGCAAATGATTCACTGTTGTTTTAAGGCTTTTCATCTGAGGGAAATTGATGAGAAAATTTAATCAAATTAAACGCATTTTAAAGAGCAATAAATTGTTCACAAAATTAGCTATACCGATTTTAAATTGGATATCTACTTGCTGAACAAAATACAGTTTTTAGTACCAATAGGTCGGCCAATTTCTTTGCTCGTAAATGTATTTTAATTAGTTCTGTTACACTTAACATTAGTAAGCATCTGGAATGAAAGGATATGGACTTACATTAGGTCTGAGTAAACCAAATGTGGAGAATTTCTGATATGTGTTGCAATTTGAAATGCTGGAAATCTTGTTTTAAACGCTATGGAATACTTTTTTAAGAACATCTAAAGCATGGTGCATAAATTGTTTTATCACCTTGTACGTGCAACTTTAAGGAAGCCCAATGGTAGCGATATAAATTTAATAATTGGTGCATGGCACCCCCTAGCTCTGCCATTTTTATGGGTCCGCCCCTAGTAGAAGAAACCTCTTAAATTTGTGTGAAGTATAGTTTCCCGGGAAATTGTATGTCAAAGTGCTAATATAATATTTGTTATAGTACGAGTAATTTAGGCACTATTTTTATTTGAAAACCGATTGTAAGATAATGCTCGCAAGTTTTATGTTCGTTTTGTATGCTATTTTGTCTTTTTTTTAGGTAGATGCTCAGTATTTTGTTCTTGTCTTATATATCTTTAACGAGCTCGATGTTTCCCTTCATTCCTATCTTAAATACCTGTAATTCTGTTCGCTATTTTGGCAACACTAGTTAATGATAGCCAATCTTGGCCGCCATCTTGCATTTTTTATTATTATAATTTAGAGTGGGGGGCTTGGCAACCCGATTATTGAACCCCCTTACCTCCTACGCCGTTTCAACCCCATTTTTTTTAGTTACAACTATAACTCGTTTGACCTGCTGTTGTTTTTTAGTGAATGAAATTTGTGCTATGAATGAATCCATGAGTGAATTTGGTGAATGAAACTGGCCGCCGCACCTCGAAGTCGGGGGCCACACCTTAATTATTCGGTTAACTCGCAATTGGCTCGTTATTTTTACGTCTACTATGCATCGTTGTCTGGTTTTCTAATTGTTCTCCTCCGCATTATTATATTTTCTCCGCATTCATTTTTCTGGCAAAGATTTAAATGAGACTTTTTCACTTAATCGAGCTTCCTACAGGTGGTTGTTCAGTTACACCCCGTCCATTTGCATGGATGCATATTTATTCGCTGGGAGAGGCAATTGCACAGCAGTTTTATGCAACGGTATACAAAAAAATAATTGCGATTTCCCGTATTTTCGACGAAAAAATAGTACTACGCATTTGCGAATATGTAATCTTTAGAATCGAATGAATTCCTAAAACAAACTATAATTACTTAATGGCTTAATGTTCGTTTTTGGTAATAATGTTTGTTTGTTTACAAACATTTTTTTACTTTCTGTTATGACCCATAACTCGTGATATTTGTTGTAATATCACCTGTTAAAGTGGTGAAGTTTAATGAGATTTAGCAAATATTTTCAGGGAAATTACCCCTGAAATTATTCAGCATCTGTTTCACGACATCACTGATCGATTTCAGATTCAAAGTGTTTAAGTGTCGACTTTTTGTGTATTTTTTTCAGATAGAATGCGAGCATTACATCTTTTTTTTATAATTTATCCTATTTCATAGAAAAGCTGGCCTTTGGAAGTATATATATGTATACCTTAAAAATTTCTTAGATTACTTCGATTTACTTCGATTTCTCTATATTTTGTATTCAAGCAGGCCTTACACGATTATTACTAATGACATTACCGCATGAGAATGACATTAGTAATGATCGTTTAAGGTCAACTAAAATGGAATGATTGCCAATGATTATGTGGATTTAACACGATCGTCTACGGATGACGAGTAATGTTAAATATAGCAATGATTTATTGATTTCATCCTTTCCTTTTTGCTTGATTTTAGGGTTTATTTAGTTTTGAAGTG
>JAQIXS010002213.1:0-24074 GCA_034700785.1 Rossiulus vilnensis
TTCTCTCCACCGAGACGTAAGATTTCTTTGTTGATTTTAATCTTTTGTTTAATGCTTTGTTATCACCATAAAGCCCGCCACAATGTCCTCTTCAACGTATTCTGTCAATACCTCGATTCGTTGATCGCCAAAAGCTTCATGGTTCAAAAGCAAGCTGACATTCGCTCATATTTTTTGTAAATATCATGCAATATATTCATTATTTTGTTGTTGATCTCCATTTGTGATATAATTAACCTGATATTTTGATAATTGTCTGAAATAAATGCATTTGAAGACTATTTTGAATAGCTATTTTAACCCAAACATTTTCACTTAGGTAGAAATAGACACCCCTCCGTAACTCGTAATTTTTTTTGAGAATTTACTCCCAAAAATTCCAAGTTACGGAGAGTTGACTGTAAATTGTAAGCACGTTCATGTTTACGGATTAACGAGCTGAAACATCATCAGGGTAATTGTCTTCATATGAATCTATCTGTCACTTTCAAGCAATGACGTTGTGGGGCATTGGGTCGACCTCACTACCTGTAGCAAATTCGGAAGACCAAGTTATACTTGTCTTTTACGAGCACTAGCATTGGATTATTTTCCGAAATCACCAACCCATGTCGTTTTTCGGAAAATTTACGCCGATCATATATGTTCCAGTTAGCTACCAAAATATTCTTGGCTTAGTGACATGCATACTGTACAACTAGAACAGTTAATAAAGATACAATATTTTAGAAGGATGTAGGGCACCAATATAATACATTGTATTAAGTAGTAAGGCGTCTCGCCTGCCTTTTTTTTAATCCGTTCCTGCCTGTATGTTATAAAATTTCATTATCATCCCTTTAATGTCAAAGTATGAAGAGAAACGTTTGGGGGTTGGCAATTTGCATAAGAGGGTTAGGAGTCTTACTCCTAGGCCAAATCAATAAAAATGTGTACAACAAATGCTCACGTTCACTGTATTATTGCAGATGAAGGTTTTTCTGGACAACAGGGATCTCGCAAATTACGTTCATGATTTAAATTATAATGGAAAGTGGTTCCTATGAGTACGGATGATCGACATGCAATTACACCAAGATTAATTTACGTTCGATACCAAGTCGATATCTTTACTTGGCACAATTTCAGCAATACGTTTTTGTACCTATGCTAAAATGCAATACTGACACGTGGCATTAACATTTCAGATTTCACCCTGACTATTATTACTAACCTCCCAAACGCAATGGGAATTATATTTATTATACTGGGTACTGTTGATCTCAGTTTTCAAAACAAGCACACTTAAAAATTACTTTTCATAAGCCTCGCGTATGAAGTAACGCGTTGTGGTCAAGCAAGCATTGCTAGTGCTTTTCGCAATTACCGAGATGACCACGAGGGTAACAAAAATAGATCAATGACTTCTCGTCGTCAAGTCTAGTCTAGTCTATGCACCACGGACGCTAAATGTGACTTTTTTATTATATTTAATATACAGTATTTATTCCCCAAGGGGACTTTCCTGTTTGCCCAATTAGCACTAATTTAGAATTACGGGGACGTTGAGGAGCTTTAATAGAAAAGCATATCGAAATCCTAGGATTGGTAATGTTATTAAATTCGTCATCATAAATAGAGGTTAACAAACCTGCTTATCAATCCTAAATTTGAATTAGATCTTCTATAACATAAAACCACCAAGGAAGGGGAAATAAGCTTAATATTAGTAGAGCTGCATGACATGCAATGCAATGAGGCTGTAGGGGACAAAAGCAAACAATCAAGACCTGGACGTGGACTGCTATATAATCTTGTTCACAGCATTTCACTTTAGCAGTTGGAAAACAAGGCATTTACCTCCGCCATTGTTGCAAATAACAAGTGTAATCTAAGGTACACACGAAGCTAGAACTAGTTTCAACAAGCTTGTTATAGAAAACAATGGGAAAGCCACTTGAAAGCCAAGGCGAAAGCAAAACAAGACAAGCAGAACTTCATAATAAATACGTCCAACATAATCCTTTGAGAAAAGACACGCATGCAGTTCCTGTTTCTTTCACCAGATGATAGGCCAAGGGCCATTAATGAAAAGTCGACTTTTTAGAACCTATACAACCCCCTAGCCGTCGAAATGGACCAGATAACGTTAGTTTATTTGGGCAAAAAGTCCTTCATTGTAAATATCAAAAACGTAGTCCTAATGTGCCTAAAACGTGTCGTCATTATTTCCGTACTTGCCGTGAAATTACAACCAAGTACCACATTTCCGCATAACGAGATCAAAATTTACTATAAATACCGTCTATTTTACTAGGCCATTTGACCATATCTATGTATATATATCATAGTCAACATAACATTAACTCACGATAAGCATTAAAATGACATTAGCTGGGGACGTTAAAAACAGATCCGTTAGATATAACTGACTGGAATTTTTTAAAGCTTTTGATAAAGGTTGAGCTTTAGTTTCTGCATATTATTATTTGTTTTAGAATAGCTAGATCGAAACCCCCGAGGACTAGAATGTGAAATTACGTCCAAATGTCACATTTTAGAAATAATCAGATTTTATATAATGAGGAAAGAACACCAAACAATTGTATTGTTTTATTATACATGTATATAAATATAATTGGTGATCTTTTATGCGGGATTTGTGAGGCGGACAACGCATTTTTTAGCAACAAAATGGCGGCGTTCACTTTCATTGCACGATAAAGTTTAACCACACTACACTACGGATACAGATGGTAGAGATTTTAAGAAGAACTCAAACGACTGGTTCAGGGCGATTATATATAAGGCTTGGGATCGTTCGATCCGCTCTAATAAATGCAAGTGCACATACGCTTCTGTAGAGAGTGAATATGAATAACTTACAAATAATGACCTAAATACTTTCATAACTAGAGTGTAAAATGGGCTAAGGTATTCAATGATCATAGAAATATGGAACGAACTACACTAGATTTTCAACTACAACGTAAATGCATTCATGAATGCATTGCGCTCCGAAGTCAATATGGGACATTATAATAATAAAAGCGACGACTTGAGGCCCAGTCTCCGCTCGTAAAATGAATTTAAGCTTGTGGGCAGTTTATGACGCGAGCCTGTGGCCACTATGGAAACTGATAAAGCGCAATATCAGAAAGAGCTAAGCTAGTGAACGAGTTATTACTCAATCCCATCCTGGATTCTGATCCTCGAGAGTTTCGAGCGAGCAATACGAAAATAAAACCTGAAAAAATATGGAGAAAATAAGAGCGCAACCTCTTTAATCAGAAATTATAGTTCATGCATCATATTGGAACAAAAACAAGATTACGGAGCTCAAAGCCGAAGATACGAGGATGGAAATAAATCGAGATACGTTTTTAAGTATGGTAAAGGCCGCCCACAAACGTCCTTGAACAAACATCTTAAATCACTTTTTTGCGTAAACCCCATGTCTCGTAAATTGGCCACGTTTTTACAGAAGCGTCACATATACTTGGTTATTTTTAACAATTAAAACGACAAATTCAACAACATTTCAAAACGACGCCATTTTAATCAAATCTCGTTTTTACCAATCTGCTCAAATGTAGAACTATCAAAAATAAACATATATCATAAATTTACCGTCATGTTAGAGGGAAATGAGACGTCATTTAGTAGATATTAGGATACTACAGCATCTGCTTGATTCCTTTGCTACTCAAAATGACCATTTTTGTACAAATACAATTATAACGTGATCTGGGCCATTAGTAAAGGGTTGACAAATTCAGACTAATGGACAAGAGGAGGGAGGGGGACAAAAACTCCACTATTTTATGGATGCCCCATTAAATAATGAACAAATAATGAAAAACTTGCAGGCGTACACCGCTAATAGTGTTATTTTATTCCTGTTTAAGCGTGATAGAAAATCAGGAACACGGAAATCCTTTTAATACGCCAAAGATCGCAGCGCAATTGCGGTTTTTACATTTTATTTCCGGATAGGCCGCACTGATATCTCGAAATTGGATTATGCATTGGAGCTAGTAACAAATTACTATTTAAAAGAAAGTAATGTACGAGCAGCGCTATTCTGCCTATTTAGCAGAAGAACGTTCAGCAACTCGAACATCATCCACCGAACTGCGGTTTTTAAAGAGAAATGAGCTCAAATGTTTCTGATAGAATTGTATTCACTGGAAGTCGACGGATAATTTCGATTTCCAAACATCTATTCAAACAAACAATATCAATGGGAATTCCAGACCACCATTGAACCTTTTTAGACTATGCCCATTTTTTCCAACAATCAAGTGAATAGCTTAATGAGCCACTGGTGACGATGACCCAGACTAGGTCTCCGCCATCTATTCATAAACGCGATACATCGACACATCTATAATTCAATTTTCCTTTCGTGCTAGACGAGCAACATCGATGTCAAAGCAAATTAGATAAAGAGACGTGGAAGTACATTGACCAGCGATGAACGCTAAACACTTCACACAATTCGATTTGAGGCAGGCATCAACTTAAGTGAATGAGGATATCCCACTGAGTTCAACAGGTGTCAAGTTGGATAATTCCATTATTTCCCTTCCAAAAATTGCCCATTTCTTGGATTTGAAATGGTCTTCTGATGCCCCTGCAAGTAACCTACAGAGAAAGAATTGCCTATATTTTTGTCCATAGGGGCCAATTTAAAATAACTGATTGACCAAATCTTTTGTCCTCAGAGAAGAATTAAACATCAACATTATACCAAAATGTTATTCATACTCAGACACAAGAGGAGTGCGATTGGGTGGAAGGGTTCGCAAAATCAAATACCAAACTTATTTCACAAAACTACCTTACTACCTATTCATTCGGCACAGTAATTGAGAAATAACCTTATTTGGGGGATTGTGCACATGGCCATAACAATGTGGATTGTTTAAGCTCGAATGAAGTCACATTTTTATAAACAGTTTCTATCGAAAATCAGAAAAGAATTCGTTTTGATTAAAATTTTTTCCTTAAATATTTCGACAATAGCGTTCCTTTTGTTAAAGCAAGCAGCTCATTAAAAATGTGGAAAATATCATCCATTATTTGTGATTAGCTTTTCCGGATATACGGTTGGAGGCGTAATACCAATCGCACTGATGATCAGCTTTCGTAGCTCAATTTATCAAACAAAATATCTCGCTCGTCTGGAAGACTGCCTAGTGGAAGTCATTTACGCCGTTCAATGTCAACCAAGGTTATAACAACCATCGCGAATGGGATCCGTAAAACCATCAAAGGGATGATAAAGTGAAATTTTATCATTTCCGTGGGATTTTACGAATGTTACGAAATGGAAACAAATCGATCTAGTTGGTAACATTGTAGAGCTATATAGACGACTTCATTATCTCAAAATGTTCAATTTGTTTCCAATTTCAGATTTGTTGAACATCGATATATTCATGTACAGACCAGCTGCTGAAGTGGCAAGGAGTCGGTTGTGGCACCAACTGACGTCGTTTTCGTCTCCATGTTAATCCAATCTTTAAAGTGCTCAAGAAGCTGAACACTACTGGATTACTGGAAAGTACCTTTCCTATGCTACTTTTTTTAGTCCCAATCACAACTAGTGCCCAACAAACTATTCCCTTATTCCTCAAATGCTAGTGTCACCCGTATTTCGGGGCTCTATTGACTGCCTGGATTGCAAACCCTCCCCTACTCTCAAAGATAAGCTACTACCGAAAAGCAGACTAATTGTTAATCTTCTGTAAAGCATCTACTCTGACAGGCAGGAAAAGAAGTGCAGACACCACTTCTGGTAGTCATCACAACATGCAAATATGTCGTATGTTATCAGTTTGTAGTTTAGCAGGATATTGAATAACGTTTGTCTTGGATCCCATGTTGGTCTTATTACTGCAGTGTGCTCACATTGGCCTTTCAAAAAATACATGTATATTTTGCAGCAAGATAGACCCAGATATTTTTAATAACGAAGACATTATAATCCCAAAATGGCATTTTTGACAAGTGACGTATTGCAGGATTATCGTCAATATGGTGCCTCATGCGTGGTGTCCATTCGAGAGCTTAACCATGCAATCACTGTCAAGGCAACCAGAAGAAGTTTAGATATTCCCAAGATCCATTTGAGAGGCGAGAGCGATAGAATCCACCGAGAGCAGTGTCATATGGTCTGTCCACTTAACCGTGTCCACTTGATATTTTAGTGATAGTCCATCAGATGTGACACCCGTATTGAGAAATTGGCATCGGAAGTCTGACTGTGCTCCGCCTAAATACTGCGCTCAGAGCCTAGTAAAATATAGGCTGTGGTCCAATCGTTTCGTTCGTTTTTAGCAAGAACACTCGCACTGTTCGAAACCGGTTGGAACTGCGAGGCAACTTCCCGAGAGCCAAAAATAGGTTTGTCCATTTGACAGATGTATGCTCTCATTAATTCGCCAGATCAAGTTTCGGTAGCGCTCCCCTTTTGTGTGCCCACTTCCACTTACCTGCGGAGAGGTAACTTTCGCTCTCACCTCTCAGATGGACACCAAGCATAAACCCGCGTATCCATTTGAGAGCTGAACGTGATTGCAGGCATCGAGATTAGTCACAGACAGTTTGTCCACTTACTCTAGCTCTAGAGAAGTGAGTGAAATCATTACATTAACGTGTCCACTTGATAGTTTGCGAGCATCTACTGACAGTCAATCGTAAGCGGAAAGGCAAAAGCGTCCTTGCGCATAGAGCGAGATGCATCAACAGAGGCCATCAACAGAAATTGTTTTTACTGAGCCTGAGCTCGTCCGCTAATAAGAGCACTCAACTATATGAAACAGTGCAGAATCATGAGGTACATTCTGAGAGATGGGGAGCAGGGCTCAAATCCCTGGTCGGCTATCCTAATTGTGGCTTTCACAATATTTCCAAACGAAAACTTGGATAGTACCTCTGTAATGGTCACGACCGTATTCCCTTCCCAACCACCTTTCAGTTCTATTGACTATTGAAAATCTGTTATCTCACTTGTCAAAATTTGGGTTAAACTAATCGACCTCCCTACCACAAATATCCTCAAATAGAACAGGTAACGCGGAGCCCTGTCCATTCGAGCACTGTGAGTAAATCGCGAGAGTAACTCAGACAGCGCTCTCAGTGACGTTTCAACTCGAGTTCACCATCGCTCTCACCCCCCAAATGGACACCGAACCTAAAGTTATTTCAAATAAAGCTGAACATGATCAGAGGATGGTTGCTTACCTATGACTGCTATGTTACACCCGATGATGACCAGAATAAGCAGGAGGATGAAGATGGCGAAGGTGTAGGCGTAGGCGCTGTCCAGGTCGGACTCCGGGTGCAGGTTGAAGAAGCACCAGGTGCGCGGGTACTGGAGGGCGTACTGGCCGAAGCCGAAGAGGGGCAGCGAGGCGAAGATGAGCACGAAGATCCACTGGCCGAGGAGCACGAGGCGGATGCGCGAGCGGTTCACGTGCTTCTTGTAGAAGTAGCCGTGACGGATGCCGATGAAGCGCTCCACGGCCATGGTGCACACGATGCACGGCGTGATCACGCCGATGCCGATCATGACGAACGCGTGGTAGTTGCACAGCCCGGGGCCGCCCACCCACCGCCCGTTCAGGTACACCGTGAGCACGGGGATGGACGTCAGGATGATGCCGGCCAGGTCCGTCCACGCCAGGCTGCCCACCAGCACGTAGAACACGGTGCGCATTTGTTCCCGTCGAGAATTGCGGTGCAACACGAACAGGGCGATGGCGTTTCCTGGGGGAAAAAAAAAATCATTTAAATGGGCTGGGACAAGTGGAAAATTCGTTTTCACCATGTGTTTTTTTGGTACAGTTTCGAGAGAACTCTCCCGATGTGGCAAATTCATTCAGGTTTAGCCAAACCGATGTCCATCAAGCAAAATCTATTTGCATGTTTTTGTTGAAAATACATCATAGAATTGCCACATTTGGTTTTCCCCACGCAGAAATGGATATTTATAAGCGTCTTGCGATGCTCTCACTCAAGAGCCTGTTGTCCTGCCCGATGCTGTTATACATTGTAGAAGACAATACACAAAATGCAGAGAATGCAATCAGCATTCCACCGCATTTGCTTAACTTGCAACTCCTTGAAACGGAGCCAAATATGTGACCTTTGATTGTCACATACTTATAAACAAAATTTGCATTGAAAAACTGGGGAAAATGTTTTTCTAAAAAATTCGCCTGCGGTGTTCACTTTATTACTTTGTTTATAGACAAAAAAGTCCATCTAAATGAAGTTTTTTCTATAAATTAGTTTTTTTAATGAAAATTTATCGAAATAATTCACAATCGAACGGGAATGGCGCGAAAAACCAATTACGGTTCAGTAAAATAAGTTACGTTTGGCTAGCCTTAATCGAATGATTGAGTGCCATTTTATCTCTAAGCCACTGGTTGGACTTTAAGTCGTTAATCTTGGTATGATTTACGAGGACGGGAGACCAGTCGTTCAAGCACGACTCAAAAACAAAATAAATGAGTAATATTTATTTTCCTGTGGTGTGTTGGTTTTCAACGATTCATGAATCATAAACTTTAATACGATTCTAAACCTGTCCTTGTATTACTGTACATTCCTTTGCCAAACACGAAATGATTTTCTGATGTCTCCAGTTTTTTGAACAAATTTAAGACACGTAAATGCAATAATTTTTATACGATTTAAACACGAATTCCCTATTTCTACAGATGCAAGAATGACATTGTGCCATGTTTTGATTTTGTTGCTAACTAAAAACTAATCAGCAGTGGTGTCTACTCGATTTGGTGCTGTGAATTCATTGAGTTCCCAATAACGTATCCACGATATTAAAGTATTTAAAAACCATTACAATATGGATTTTTGCTATTAACAAATTACTGATTTTAATGTAAATCATGTCAATATCATCACTTTCCATGCGTTTTCCATGTCTGCGGGAACCCTGACAACGGTTCATTATAATGTTGAACTTCATAGAATTGACGCAGTTTTCGAAGTTTGCCCAACCCATGCGGGTAGTTTGTTGTGTCTAAGCCATCGCGTAAATGACCATCACAACAAATTCATTTGCCAAATGGCCATTGATGGACATCGTTTCACGAGGTACTAAAAACAATTATTTTTGTGTTGGCCGTATAGACGCAGTAACCAGGGTTACTGAGCACATCGTATAAATTGCACGCTGCAATGTCGCAATCAATTAACAAGCGTGTATTAATAGAGGTCCAAGTCTGGAGGGTGCATACCTATGGTTCCGGTTAGAAACATGGAGATGGGGGACGCGATGTTCGCCCCCGGCGTCGTCCTTAGTTCGGAGCAGTTGAGAAAATCGGCGCATCTTAGGACCAAGTTTGTGTTGACCATGGCCGTGTGGTCATCCAGGATCCAGGTTTCATTCATCACGCTCGCTGACGTCACAGCGGAAACATTTTGGTTTAAAAAAGATGGAATTACTAGAGGCTACTTTGGATGGCGCCAAAATCCGTTCTGAAACAAAAAATTTAAAACTTAGCTCAATTTCTATTGACGAACGTTTCAAAGCACAAAGGATCAACCTTAGTTTTAGTGCATTATTTAAAATTCACGAGAACTGCTGTCAAGGGTATCAGTCACTCTTGCTTGTAACAAAATCAAGATTTCAGATGCGATTACAATTTTGAATCTTTGCTGTAGCAATCCCTTAATGGGCAGCCATTTTATGGAATATATCATCAGAAAGAATTTCCTTTCTAGGGGCCCAGGCCAAAGACATTTTTCAAGTTATTGATGTGATACGCAAGTGATTATTAGCCTTCCCAGTTTAATTTAACAAGACAGCCTTATAAAACTGACCACCAATAGGGCGCTCCCCCGATAGGGGGCAATCACACACACCATCTACGTTATTATAGATTGCCAGCCGCCAAATGTAGGAGGCACAAGAAATGCATTTATCGAGGTAATCAAAGTGTTTATGAAACTACTGACACGGTCACTCAACCATTTGGTTATTTTTCATTCAGCGCATGTCAACATCTTGTTATTTACTTTCAACTGCCATCAGCTTTCCATGGAGTTATCTTAAACATATGCCATGAGTGTCCACACTCTTTGGATTTAAGAAAAAGCTTTTTATATTACACATATTACGTACATTTTGCATGAAAGCAATTTTAAGTATTGGAAGAAAATGTATCTCTATAATTGCTTAGGTGGAAAGCTTATTTAGACCTACACTGATTTAGTAGAATCATCAGCGAAGGTCACTGCGAACGATCGTTTAGTAATCATTACAATTGTTGTTGGATTTTAAGCACTTATAAAGTTTTGAGTGTTATTAAGCCCCTTCCGGCACGTACGTGTAAACATTGGAATTTACCATACTTGCAAAAAGCGCAAAAAGCAGTTTTGTTCGTCCGCATACATGCGAAAACTAGTTAGGTCGAGCATAATTTTAATAAATACGGGCAGTCACCAGGCGATAGTTTTGTTTTAGTAAACAGTTGCACGAATAACTACCAGATGAACCCAACAGCTGTTTTGTATTTACATAAAACAGGCTTGGTAATATTCGCATTAATCAATTCAGTGCTTGAGTCAGCTCTCAAACTTCACTGGCTGCATTTAGCAGTACAGCGATATCGTGACGCATACGTTTTTCGCATATTAAACTATGAGATAAAAACTATCCATAACTATAAAAAACGAGCTAAAATAGTACTCTTTGTGACATTAATGACGAGACTAATTAAATAGTGAGTAATTTCCATTGAAGTTACCACGTCCACTGCCAAGGGCACTTGCACCATGCCCAACCAAAGCTACAACACATTTTCTATTCCATTTTAGAACAGGGCAGAGCCTCGCGTTCTAACTAGTTTGTGATAAAAGAGGCATAAAATAGTACAATGGACACTAGAGTTCGCCGAATGCATCTCTTAAATTGGTTGCAAACTTCTAATTATCAAGTATGTGGACAATGAATCTCCTTCAGTGCAAGAAAAACTAAAAAGAAAACGATGTTTCGCACTCATTGCGCGTACAATTTCAGATTTTAGTGCCGGATAATACAGAAAATAAAAAAATTAAACATGGATATAAGTAAAATACAGTGTATGTAAATTTAACTGCAGAATTATGAAAATATAAACACGTCGAACCCAGCAGCGCTATATCGTATTCACCAATGCTTTCAAAAAGAGAAGCAACGAAGTTTACGCATTACAATTGTTTTCCTGTTTCAGTCATGTCCAACTTACCGTAACAAGTCATAGTTTCATGTAAATGCACATAAATTGGAATTCCGGAATATGGTCACATTTACTTATTCTAAATCTTGCTTTAATTAGAGAGAAGGAAACGTAGAATCGCAGAACAACTTTGGTGCCGTCCACAAATGACGTTTATCTCAAGTCATTTTTAACCCCCTATCAAACCACTGTCCTCGCCTGAATTAGAAATCTCCCATCAGAAGTCAAATTTGCGTACTAATTAGTACATAAGTGGTCTTTTTCACTGGTTTCCCTTTTCTCAGGAGCTATAAAATAACCAGTGCATTACAAGACAAAGTGGATGTCTGAACTTGCTGACTTCTAGCTACTCCCTCCCCCAAGTTCATGGTTGTCCTGCGGGTATTTGTGTTAACTCCAGCGCCCCTTCAACTTCGAATGTCCTTTATGGACGGCCCTTGCATCGCTAAATCCTCACACACCTTACATTAACTTTCGTTTTAGAGTTTATTTAGTAGTACTAGAAATGGCACTCGGCATTTGAGAACACTAAATATAGTTTCATGTGATACGAAGGTATGTAAATAGCTGGATGGCATCATTAAGCGAATTAATGACTTGTTTTTGCGCATTTCAAATATTCCGTTTGACTCATATCTCTTGCACACGTGATATGCATGTATAATGGAGAACACCAACATAGTCAACAAGAGGAAGTAAACATCTACGTGAAGCTAGGCAAACGACACTTATATTAATCCCAAAGCAAGATCAAATTTGCATTAAATAACTAATACATGTATATAATAATTTCTTAGTAAATATGCGTGGCAAGAACATACATCTATGTATGCATTACTTTGTTAAGCTAATGATGGTTGTAGCAAAAACTGGATCAGTAAACCTGCAACTGCAACCTACGTGTATTTTATAACCATTTAATGTCTCCATTCGTAAATAAACAAACAAAACGACAAGACACTACAGCCGTAACATAATGTCACATTGGTAATTTATTGCATTTTACCGATCACTCAAATCTTTATCTTAGTGCTGTTACTTATTACACTTGCATGTGTAGAGTCCTTGGCCTAGTATCAGACATCTTAATGCCTATTATTTTATATAAATTCGAACTTTACAGATGTTTAATGTATTCTTTATTCAGTAATTTATCACACTTAATTACCATTCCAATGGTACATACATTTTGTGTACCATATTATCTGAGTTTAACTCACTTTTACATGCCCTGAATCTTACCGACCATGCAACTATATTACTTTACAATCATTTGGTTAGATATAAGCGAAATGCACTTTTATCCCTTCTATCCCATTTCCAATTTAGGAATAAAGATTATTATTATTACTACTACGAAAATGCATGTTTCAAAATTGACAACAGGCCTATAAAGCAATGCTATTGTAAATTGCATGCATAGTTCAAACTACTTATACAAATTCAATTATTCAATTCATCTTATTGGCAACGTACCTTTTTAACGTTCGGAATTTTAGCCCTTCAATCACTATAAATGGAGAAATTTCCGAAAACAAACTCATCCGACGAGGTATCCTTGAATAATGTTAGAAGAACGGAAGTTTTCCAACATGGCGTCCTTCAGTGCTCTTGCAACATTCACCTCGGTGTTTGTTAACGCTACAAGGTTGCTATACATTAGCCATTTATGACAATATATATAGTATTTATTGTACTAATTTTGTTTACAGTTTCATAGCTGGGGTCTATCGCACCCGTGTTTTGATAACACCGAATACTCAAGCTAATGACACATTTGTTAATTAAGCCCAATTAAGAAAAAAATATCAGTCGGAATATTGTTGTGTCGAAAAATTGGTAATGGGATGCTGCTTATTTTCTATTGCACTAACAATATAAAAAGGCAATGTGACTATACTTTTCGTATAAATACATCTAATGTGTCGATGACACCTCACAACAGCCTCAGATGCACGCAAGGTGCTCTTCATTATCGTAACAATAAATATTTGCTTGCATATACTGTGCTGTAAAAATATTATGCAGTTAATGTCTATTTACAAGCAATCGTTCTCAGACAACGTATTATCAATTCATGACAACATTACGTAAAACTTACAAGTGAATCTCTCTTATTAGCTACACTATTTCAAATGCTTAGTTTTTGATAAAATAATGGTTATTATTCAGACATGCTAGAAATATACAGTATGCTTCTTCAAATGCTGGCCGGCATTTTGGCAACACTCACTTATTAATGACATAAGCGCATTTCATTTTCAGACGTGACTTATTTGCCAAAATGCCAACATCGATTTTGTAGATTTTATATTTCGATACCGGTATGTTATAGAATACAGTTGTATAACCTTTATTTCTGCTGACGTTATTTGTGATGAACTACTTGAAGAAAGACCTGCCGTATCAAAAAGAAAATAACTAGATTTTTAACTTATAATATAATAAAGTAGTAATATTGTGCACTGCAGGCGAACAGTGCAGATTTACCGCTCAATATTTTATCAGTATACAATTCAATATAATATTTACAGCAAGTGAATTTTCTTCGCAACCTTTTTCGTAGAATTTTGATTTCTTTCATCATCCAATTTTTTATCAACATCATTTTTTCTCCTGGCTTACAGACGTCAGTGAAACCAGTCTATAGTGAAAGAGCCTGTTTACAACGATGTAAAAAACAAAGTAAAATTTGACAAATCCACCTTTATGGGTAAGTATGTAAATTTTAAAGCTAACCGACAGGTGGAGACACTTCATTATCTCAACAAATTCAGAATGGCTTCAGGCTGGATGTCAGTTCAATAATTAAGTATTACTTCCGAGCACGTTCCTGAGCTGACCTTGCTGCTGGGGGTATCGTCAGTCAAGGGGATCAAAAATCGATTTTAATTCAATAGATAGAGTACGTGAAAGAATTTGGAAATGCCCTTTCCTCAGATTTTCCGTCTTGCATGCCACAAGCATCCTATCCCTTACCTGTAACGTCCCCTGGAAATTGCAGCCATGAATTTCCCAGGTTGATTTCTCCAATTAACCCCGCATTCACACGCCTTAATTGTGCCTTACCTTGGCAGCAGTTTGTGCGAGCGCCAAATATATTCTCTCAATAAACTTTATTGCTGGTGCCATTAGCCCGCCTATAGAAACACTGGACGTGAATTGAATTAAATCCTTTCACTGGAGCTTCCAAACTGCACTGAGAATTCGTCCAATTACACCGTGCATGCTATCGGATATAATTACGGCAATTACATCAGATATAATAAACAAAGATGATGGGAAAGAGTAGCAATTCGCTGCAAACTGAATTAAAACTACTGTGGAGGCAAGTTTTATTAAGAGGATTCGAATCGGCGACAAATTAACGGCGTCGGCTTCCTGATGCGGAATAATTTCATGGGTTTGCATGTAGGTAACGAAAGGAGCCTATGTTTAAGTAATCTCAGTATTCCGAGCAAAATATTGACGAATCCTCGTAATCGATACGCTTTGAGGTGTAATCAACCATTCAGAAGTTGATGTTTTCTAGATTATTACGGGGGAAATTGCGCCTATTGATGACAAATACAGGGTGATCGTGCGCAAATGGAGGGCTATTATTACAACCGGCGATTTGAAGCCGCTTTATTGATAAGTGAATACACTCCTTGACACCAATCGTAATTGAGAAAAGCAGATTTCATTAATTAAGTAAAATGCTTATCTTTTGATGACTTGGTATAAATGCGCATCCGTATGAATGGACGCTAACGAAAACAAACAATTTCTTAATTTTATTCGATATATTCATTTCTTGTCCATTGAATGTAAAAATTCGCATTTACAGAGTAATCAAAATGAAACCAAGTATTAATGGATGTTTCATTAACTGTTGATGAATCAAAACGTTAAGTCAGAAACTGGATTAAGTCTAAAGCAAAAGGATGTCAACCATTTTGTTTCAAATACTTATCAAAGCTGCTAATTTTTCCCCCTTGTAGAATTAGTCGTCCACGGAGGTCCGAGTAATAATTTACAATAAATAATCAGGACATTTTTAAATAATAGGAATTAGTACAGATTCTAGTGAGCAAGGAAATCCACTCGGGAGAAAATAAATACAGCAATTACAACAAATATTTTAAGCAGAAATCTGTACGGTTTTGCATGTTGGGCGTACTTTTAGCTCGGGCAGTGAATTAGTTACGACGAGCAATTAAAAGCGTTATCTAGAACAAACGCGAATGGCAGAAGAAAATCTCACTAAATTAGTCGTTTATTTAGTCAATCGATAGAAAACAGATGAAACCAGTGGCTATGATTCCTTTGAGATCATGGAGAAATCTGTATTTGCTGATGACTCAAGATCCCCATCACGTTTGCTAAGATAAGGATAAATAGCACCCAAAGTGTCGCCTACACCAATTCATCAACTAGGCCTATACTGTTTACATACGAAAGTAAGAGGCAGATGCATTGGTCCAAGTGAACCTTAATGCGAGGGCATCGAGATACTGTAGCAAAAGATGTGTGAATGTGTTGCGGCTTAAATGTCCTTATCGACTTGGCTGTCTATTTAACTCAGTCTCATGAATTTAAGTCGTCGCAAAAATGAACGTATTAAAAGAAAAATATTAGTGAGTAAGATCATTTGTGTGCTCTACCGCCAGAGAATGACATTGAAGGGACCTTGCGGCAAGCTTTCCTCAAATATACATTTTTGCGAAACTTAAGTTCAGACAGAAAAGAATCAAGTTGCATTATTTACCCTTCCATTGCTTGCCTTTCATATACGTATTCAATAAACTTTCGATAACAATAAACAAATATTGAATTTCCTGGTAAATTCATTAACTAAGTAAATTGAATTAATCAGATCAAATTTAAAACGTTCACCAAATTTGAAAAGTACATCAAATTTAGGCATTTCGCTGCTTTGGTCTTGCATAATTCCCCTTGATTCCCCCTGATAAGTCGGGGGGAAATGTATATGTGAATACTACTTGCCGCAAGGTCACTTCAATTTACTTAAATTAATTCCCGAAAATCTCCAAACACTAACTGTTTAAGCAGATGTTTTAAATCTCATCTGAACTTTATTCAGTGCAGTAGAGATCAAACCTTTCAAAACTTCAATAAAAAACAATTGTAGGATGTAATTTAAGGGTACAAATTCACATACACAGTGAGGCCAGAGAGAAAACATTATCCAAGAACAAACCATGTGTGAAAAGTTATAACGCAAAGTAAGAAACAATTTAGACAAATTCATTTAAACGATTACTTAACAACAGCGCTGAAACCAAAATTAAAAGGGACCTGGCGATCTTAGAAGCATTTCAAAAGCATGACCATGACATTTAAGTTGGAAACCTTCCATTTTATACAACTGCAAAGTTTACGACCTTCACGGTATATTGTATAACAGGTTAGCAAGGAAAAAACTTGTTCATAAACCATTTATACAAGATGGTAGCATCTTAAAGCCGACCAAACGACAACTATCAAAGCACACGATAGATGAATCGATATGTAGTCACACAGGGCAAATCCGAAATAAACGATTTAGAGCAATTCAAACAATAATTGCACGAGATCAAAAGTAACAAAGCTCATTGGTATGAAAACGACTTTTGCATAAGCAAACGTTCATAATTTTTCGAATTGCCCTAAAATATTTTTTCACCTGGCCTGTCAAAAAAGTGTTTGGCCGCCTGATGTGACTGATTTACGAGGTTTATTCCTTGTTCTTTTTCTCGCTTTTCAATTAGTGCCTCAGAGAAACACCTGTCACCGAGTACATTTTCCTCAAGTAAACTTCCCCAAGAATTCGAGGAATCCTTCGCATTCGTTTATGGCCTAACCTTGTCGAAACTAACTCCCATGTAGTTATCAAACATAAGAACCGATGGCGTCAAAATAGGCATGAGAAGCACAAAACGTGTCCTCTTTGGATAGCAACCAGTATTGTCATTCACGCGGATGTGCCTGATTAACGTCATAAACTTGTGGAGGTCACTTCTTAAAAATTGACTCATTTTTTCAGCATTTTTCGACTTCAAACCTACCTCACTCAAACGAGAGTGTCACTAATTTAATCACGTTTATCGTGGACCCTTGTACGGCCGTGTTTTCCCAAATTGCAGATGGCACATCGGCGCTTCATTCTTTGCCAATGCTTTATCACTCTTAGCAACCCGCAATCCATTGTGATAATTTTTCCAGTTAACCCCAAAGATCAATTGTATAGAATTTCGCGAATACCGAGCACTTCGAGAAAAAAATATTATCGCCTTTGAATTTTCCCTTATTGATGTATTTTCATGTAAACGCAGAGACCTCAACGGCTCACTTTTGTAAACCCTGACAAAGCCGGTTATCACGCCTGATCTAGCTATCTTGGGGAGGATGCACAGAACCCGTTCGCGTTCTAGTAAACCAAATGATGTATCGGACAAAGTTGTAAACAAGGAAGGTCGCCAATACATCAGCAGTTTCTGGTGAATGTTTTCCGTGAGATCCCCGTGAATCATGTTTGTGGGAACTGGAAACGAAATTGGCACGAACCGTGTTAACCTTGTTTTACATGGCGTGCACTCTCATCCTCCGTACAATGGAGGGCCTGCAAGAACGCTAACCCTGTTGGATGCAGGGAATACAAAGAACAAGCTGAAGACTATGACAGTTGATGAAACATTTTCCATTAATTATAGCTTACCTACATGTAGTATGATGCAGTTTAGTTGATGCGCTCATTGGCATACACCATCCAAGCCCAAGAGAGACCTGGCAATGTTAAACGGTCTTGACATGCTTGAGATGTCTGATACTAAAAACCACATCCTTCTTATCAGAGATGTATTAATAGCATGCCAGGGAATCTCACACTACTTCATGCGACGCCACGTTTAATAATAATAATAATAATAATAACAATTTTATTCCATTAGGAAAAGGAATATGAATGGGCCAAAAGCCTCTATCAACACACCATACATCAGTATAAAAACGTCTTGTGCAAGTAATCTTTCCTTTCCCATGACTCATTTTCCATTGGTGGGCATTGGCGACAATTATGCGTAACTTTCTTTATGAAGGAAGGGGTGATCTATAAGCCGAATAGCTGATTGGTTACGGCTCGGTATATTCTTGTGTAAATCTTACTATAGTCTCCGCCGTAACATGTTCCGGTAAAAGGTTCCAAATTCTCCCCACATGACAAACAAAATAATTGAACCGACAATTCATTGTGGTTAAATCCCATACCACCTCCTTACTATGGCCTCGAGGGGTGACAATCACAGAAGCTAATTGAGAGGGCAGCCTCTAACACCGTTAATATCTTAAACAAATGTTTTAAATCGATTTTAGTTCTACGTAATTGCATAGTCAAACTTAAGGGCCCTTAATCTTTCTGGATAGGACAATCCCTGCATTCGAGGAAAACGTTTCTCAAATCTTTTCTGCATGGATTCCAACACTTTGATACATGTATATTTTATAAGAATAAAGATGAGGGTTCCACACCTCACTAGCATACTCTAAAATTATTGATCATCCATTGTGCAGCACTCGCTTACAATTACAGATTGGTCCAGTAAAATGCATAACACCCAATGTGCTTGTTCTTTCGTTGTGTTTACACTCAAAACACGTACGCGTTCAGTACTGCTAAAAAACTTGCCCATAGCAGCTTTTTAATATTAACGCATTATATAAAAGCTTCTAAGTCCACTTTGCATAAACCAAAGTAGGCAAAGAGGCTCAACCGACCCTCTTTCCTAAAGACGTCATTGGCATATTGCGTCAAAGCAAGGGGGCGTCCAATTTAAAAGACATCTGAAGACAGTCGAACGACGTCTACGTAATCGTGGCAAAATTAATGAACGAGCCAGTAGTATACTTCGAATTTGGGCCAATAAGAACGTAATCCCAGCGTGATTGCTTTTCCATCGACCGCAGCTTACGTATGGTTGACTGGAGTTCAAAACCAAATTACGCACACTTTGTCCTGGATCTAGTGTCACACCGAAAATAGTCATTGGCTTGACTTAACTGAGTGAGCGTTAATTGAGTAAACTTTTTCATTCATCTAGAAATTTGTAAAGATCTGTCCCCTAGAATTACTAAATAAGCACGTACGAAACAGGATTCGATATTCGGGCACCAAACCTGATCTAAACTATCTAGATTAGTTGTTAATTGTGATTATTGAGCATGCACGATCTGGCAAGTGTAATAGAATCCATCGGGGAAATTTCCCAAGAGACAACAATAGCCTACCGGTAGTAACACATCAATAAAGTGGTCTTTTCCGAAAATATTGTGGTTGCCTTAATGACTGGACGCGGGTGGGTAATTGAGAATAATAGCAACCCATTATATTATATCAACAAGCGATCATTTTTTTATATTCGTCTCATTAAGCCATCACCAGTTCTAGTTGCTTCAATCATGTAAGAGGCAAATCGTTATAAACAGTAAGATCGCAATCGGAAGTGTGAAGGCCAACACCAAAATTCTTCATCCGTATAGGCAGTAGTTCACACACAAAACTGGGGTGGAAAAGAACGGAATCCTCAGAGAGCATGCATGCTTTTAGCACCTCATCTACACTTCGATATTATGATTGTATTGCCGCTAATGGATGTTGGTTATCACGAAATATGGCAAAAAAGCATGAATTTCTAAATATGTTTTTCATAGAAAGATATCCAGAATATTAATGCGTAAATTTCTCTAGGGAAGGTCACCTTCGTTTGTAATTTGGTAGTGGCGATATTAAAAGGGAATTGAGAGTGCCATTAGTAGAAATTAAACGACAAAACCAACCGCAAAGATCGTATTTCACAGACAGTCCTAAAGACAGACGTAAAACTTTCAGGCAGCTCAATTATTTGACAGAAAACTTTATTATCAGGGGTTGCCATTATGATTGTGAATCATTTCACTGCGATTAAATCATCTGATTGATGGTGTGAAGTTTTATCTTTTAATGATGCAATTAGACACCATACGGGAATCACCGGACATTACAGTTTGTGAAGTAAAACTTTTTCAAACGTATATACTGCATTGCTTCGAACATAACATGTAATGAATGTGTTGAATGTAACTGAGCTCTAAAAGCTACTCCAACTATCGTGAAACTATTTGTTTGTATATTTTAGAATTTAAAGCTGAAAACAAAAAATTAACCGTAAATATTTATGGAATTATGGGTCCCGAAATTATTACACTATTACTATTTCTAGTTTAAAATGTTACAGATAACTCGCATTAGCATTTCTAAAATTATTCATCCAAAGTTATTTCCTTAGCATTCCGGTCAATTCTGTATTAATTTAAGAGAATAAAATAAGTGTTAAATGTTGTGATAACAATTGGGATGACTGGATGAGTGCTGCAATGCATTGTTAAAATGACATTTTGCGTGACATACTTAATGAATTACTCTCAATCGCTGATTTAAATTTATGTCAAATGTTTTGCTGAATTTAGTTGTTTTAGCTTGTATTACTATCCCGGGGCAGTAGGACAAGAACGGACAGTTCGCCCTAGACCCAGTCACTCGTATATTAAACTAAAAGTAGTGTCCTCATTACTTCTGTGCGTACGCTAACGGCCATCAATAAACAAACCACTAAAACGGAAGAAATTAATGAGTTAATGTAACAAGAAGGCCTTATTTACACTAAGCTCTCTATAAAATAGACATTTCCACAATTGGATAGCAATCTCCTCCGGTAATTGCTCTTAGGGAATTCATTGTCACATCTTACTTGTAAATAATCAAAAAAGTAGGGCATTACCGTAAAATGCTTGTGTTCAGCTGATTTTACAAAGTCAATAGCGAAATGCTGCTTATTACCATTTAATCAGTCCAGGACATTGCGATATGTCAAGAACTGGGCACAGAATTCATAATGGGGGGTAAATCCGAAAATAACCATACTGAAACACGTATTTCCAAATATCTGAATAAATAAATAATTTTAACAAAAATTATATTCGAGTCACGGCGAACCGATTCAAAAGTTCAATTTTGGGAAAATCCCAAGTCTTCCATTACCGTCAGTTCTGCGTAAGCTCAAAAACAGACGCTTGAAAACGACTCTTTAAACGCATTAAAAGCTAATAAATTTAGTTGAATACGAAGACGGTTTCTCATTCCATTCTATGATTTCAAAACGCTTCTCATTACACATTTTTATTATTATTTTTTTATGTTAGGGTTTTCGTACCGGAATCAGAGGACGTGCTGGTGTCAAGTGCTTCATGAAAAAAATAATAATGAAACATTCTAGTGTCTCTCAATACTGCTTCCACCAAGTTGGAATATGTTGTCATGCAATGAATGTGGGTTTTCTGGTGAAAATTTGAAGGAATTACCAAATGATGCAATGTTCTGTATCTAATGCTGGCACGTGCTTTCATGAATTTAAATGACTTTTAACTTCATTTTTTTCTGTATATGCTGTGTAAGAAATAAATTTAACTTCTCAATACTTTAAGGCATTATTGTTTTTGTAATGCAGTTAAATAATTTTTATATAACATGTAGGTTCTATTAAAATGAGTCTTACTAGATGAGCAAGCATTCTTGTACATATACATTCACAATTCTTTTATGATGTTACTTACCATGCTCCAAAACAACACATACCCAACAATGATGGAATTCATTTTTACATTGCTATGATGGTGCACAACAGATAGGATGTGTTAACGCCAAAACTATACATCTCAGCATGTAATAAATGTGGAAATTATGAGTTCAATGGCGGGAAATGCATGGTGTCTAAGGACTTGATGACAAAAACATCTTAAACTGCCATTAATCTGATAAATTTATAACGAGTTTTAACATATCGTGTGTTTCTATTTAATCATTGTTATCAATTTAAGAACACAATTTTTATTTTTAGATCTTAAATAGTTGGTAGCATCATCAAAACAAAAAATATATATATGTACACATGGTCACTTGTTTAACTTGTTGCGACATGACCGGCTATTTTTGAATTACCTGTAAGTAAGTGTCATTCGTCATATAGTAAACCAGTTTGGCATATCTACACAGCGCACTTTTTTATTAGGCTCGATTTCGAATATATAAGAAGTCATTTACGTAAACAAATTCTACTCCAAGTTGTTGAACTACTGCTTGGGAATTCCATAATTTTTTATTGAAATTATATTAAGCATTATTCATTTATTTTACGATTGTTTTTAGAGGAATTTTTTGGAGGGAGTGGGTAAATTATCATTTGTTGATTTCAAATTGTTGACGACTGACGAATGGAAATGTCGTAGATGTCACTAAAGCTTTCCCAATGAAATTTCCACACTCCCCCATCCCTTCATCCCACTACAAAACAAATGCAGGCCATCAAAATTGCGCGATATTGAATACCAAATTTTATGCTGCCTCATATAAGGACAATGCCTCTTCGCAAATGCATATGTATAGATCCGAAATGGTTACTTGGGCTACACATTTCCTTCCATGAAGATAAATCCGATCGGCATAAACTGGCGAAAATGACTTCTCCCCATTTGCTCTTCCTTAATCCAGTCCCGTTTAAGACTTCGGGTTTCCCGGAGCGAAACTCTTTAATAAATTTGGAAGTAAATCTTCCTCTCCGGTCTGTTTCGCTCCATAAAACCTAAATTGAGTCATGTACCGAGCAAACTGTCTCAACGTCTACGATGCTCGAGTAGAAAGAAAGCGTTTGTCGATTCACGGAAGAGAACCTAAAAAACTACTAATTCACCGTGCACGGAAACGATACTGGCACATTTCAATTTAGAAAAAATTAGGAGAAAATGTACCTCTTTCGAAAGGCATCCCATAAAACAAATCCGACACTTTGTATGCTGTTCCATCCAGTTTCTTAGAGCGAATGCGTACTTTGGTACGGTATCTACGTCAGCGACACCGAAGAAGTTGATATACGCTTAATTCATTAACAGAAGTGAACTTGCATTTTTAAATTTATTTCTACGCATATCGGAACACGTATACACGTAGCTTACTACTAAAATTAGATTAACTGCGACTACGATAAACTGCACTCAGCGTGCTCTTATCGTGTCTATCATAAATACATTACCAAAACACATTTAAGACTGACATTAGATCATGCATGAAACCGCCAAGCCAAAAGCTTCGAAAGATACTCCGACTCTGGCAAACGCGTATTATATTTTTGGAATTCAATTCCCAAAGTAGAATAATTTTTAGCTTAAAGCTGTTTACATAACAAAGTCATCTTCAAAAGTTAAGTACGGTATAAAGACGAACATCAAAATCGAATTTCTATGATGATGATGAAAAATGTTTTAAATCTCAGCAAACACTGAAGGCAAATGCACCTGCGAAAAAAGAAATTAGCACACCCTTAAGTATTAAAAAAATCATTTTCTTCAACAAGTAGATAACCAATTAAAAATCAGAATTGCTTGCTTTGTAAACAAATTATTACTCCTTAAAATGCGTCTAACTTGTTCATCAATTTCGCAGGTGAAAAGCCATTGTAGCTTCTATTTGATGTTCTGAGATTGGCGAGTGGCAATGATAATTCTTTGCATAATTTGTTTGAGGCACGATACATTGGTGTGAATTTATGGTATTGCATTTTCAGGCTATTCTCCTACGAAATTCAAGAGGAATATTCAATAAGTTGTTCGCAAAGCGACCATGCTGAACAAAATGCATTTACTTTTAACACCTTCAGATGAGCCAGTTTCTCCGCTCGCAAGTGTGAATTAGATATCTTCAAAAGTAAATAGAAGAAAATCAATATTGAATCGCGATGTCGATGATGATGATGATGATGATGAAGAAAAAAA